>UZAF01017379.1:0-43414 GCA_900617895.1 Haemonchus placei
GCTTTCCATTGTCTTCAGCCGCAACTCGGAATCCGTTTTTGAGCGTTTGGACTTCACAAGATGGCTGATTTGCCAGCACGTCCTTTATAGATAACGCAGCCACATTACGAACCTAAACGTGTTCTTTCAAACAAAACATTGGATTAATGGGGTATACTCGATGAAATGCTGAAATATATGTAGTACAAAAATTAAATTAATAAGCAAGTTCAAGGGCAGTGGAAAAAATTCTTTGTTCAAATAGGAAGGTTCGTGTACTAACGAAGTTCTTCCGCTATTTTTTCCGACAAAATACTGCTCTGACGTGTTTCTTTTGCAGTATAATCGGTGGAAACAATGTCAAGGATGTTTACAGCATTGGATCCTAGCGCATCGTCTCCTAATAACCAAACCACAAAGCTATACTTGTCGTTTACTCGGATTTAAAGAGTAAAAGCTTAACTATGCAGAGGAGGTTGAAAGGTTAATGATCTAAAAGAAATATGTTAAGATAACCAATGCGGCGCCTTTCGCAGAGAATTAACTAATCAAGGGAGCACTGAAAGAAGGCTTCTTTCATCTGCATTTGGGGACATGTGAATTTCAATTTCCAAATGGCACTGGGAGCTGAGCAATCACACAAACCCTGCTCGGGGCGTACACCATATCAGGAACATATTAAACAGAATAGAATGCTATTCACGATCATATAAAATCACCTGATTGTTGAAAACTGGCCGTAGCGATGAGCCGATGACAAACCTCAACGCCATCTTTCCGCCCTGTTACCACTAAGCCTATAAAACTTGAACCCTTTAGTAGCAGTAGAAAAATCATAACGATATTTTTGCGAACTGGATATTGCTCATAAAACATTCATAAAACAATGCAACGACGGTTACGAAACATGAGTGAATGTACCAGTTACAAGAAGTTCGTGAAGTCGCTCAAAACTTCATGCACCGCGGCCAAGACATCGCGGCGAGACCAACACCCAACGCCGTTTCGCTTTCGAGTGCACTTTTTCGACAATTCGTTTAACGCTGCTCCTTAAACTTTGCTGGTTGATTTTCATGGTTTCGGAATTTTCGTCTCTTCTCGCTCTAAGGTGCATTTCTATCGAATGAAAGATTCTGTCCTTGTATTCTCAGCTGTACAGTTAGTTCTATTAAAGATGTAGCTGTTTCTCACAATCCTTCAGTCGGGTTAGAACTTTTTCATTAACTTTATTACAGTCCATAATCTTGCAAGATGAACAGCTGGAGATCTCACTCAATGACGAAAAGCACTCCGTGGATCTCCGTTTTCTTTTTATTCGTTGAGTAATGTAATTTATGTAGTCGTAGAGTTTGAAGCGAATATGGATGTATCCATTCTCATAATATATGAAATGCGCTAGCCTAGTAATGTTCTCATTTGGAAGAAAACCATTCTGATGGAACCCTCGAGGTGCATAATAGCATACGATCGTTGAGTGCGCTCAAAGTAAAAGACCAAGACTTACCCTGTTTCTTCTTTTTTTGAAGGTTGCAGATTAGCTGAGCCAGTTCATTAGAAGGTGCAGAGTTTTTAAATACCCGGAACTTGGAGTCCTACATTTATTACATTTTAACTTTTGATTGTGGGTGGCTTTTGGCTTGCGGATGACTCACACTTATTGCTTATTTTTTTGATGATCAAGCCACTATCTCCAATTTGTCTGTTTATTTGCTATTTATAACACTAAGTAAGGCAGTTGTAAAGTACAACAAAAAAGGCATCAAATACAACACATTCTTCATGCTACGGACTACCAAGCAGTTGCATCGGAAGGCTATCACAGAGCAGAAGAGCGGAAAAATCTAGCAACACATTATCATGCTAAAAGAACAATGCAGAGTAATTGAAATGCTGAATGCCAAAGCGCTTTTACGCTCTAGTGAGAAATCGCCACGCGTCTGCTTGCGTCACGTTTCGTGTACGCAGACGACTTTTTTAAACGAAAATGTGATTAGGCTTTTTCCATCTTTTTGTTTTTCAATTTGGTTCGAATTGGGTAGGCGCAAATGTCTTAGAATAGCGACAGTGGCTTTGATTACTTGATTACTGTACAACTTTGAGGTAATGATTAAAATATTTCTTCAACGAGTTTATCTTTAATAAAACACATCAATATCTGAACATATAAAACGGATGTGAATTGAAGGAATGTCTTTCGAAAGATTTGCTGTTTTCCTGTTCCTAAATTAGCGTTTTTCTTAACTTAAGACATTTCTTTTCTCATCGATCTTTTCTTCTCGTAAAGAAGAGCGTGAGCCGTGTGCTGTGCAGCGCAGTTGCTACCAGCCTGTGTATTTTTATGCTCCAAAATTTTCAGCATGTCTTCTCGACATCGTATTGACTTGGATGACGACAAGAAAAAGGATCGTAATAGAGACAGAGATAGAGACAGGGACAGAGACAGGGATAGGGATAGGAAATCAAGAAGGTCAGTTTTTTGCTGCATGATGGTTTTCGTTAGAAGGAAGCAAGTTTTTTTGTTCCATGGTGGTTTTCGTAAAAAAGTTAGGCAGCAGGCCAATCTATAGCTTCTCTGAGTTGTTTTTCTTGTTGATATTATTTAATTGCGTGGTGATCGAAAATTATTTTATAGTTTGGACTTTCAGTTCTTAACAGCATAGTAATTCCGATAGCCAAGGAATAAACAATACGAGTCTGGGAAGTAAAAGTGCTGATTCGAATATAGTAGGAAGCTCAACGTTTTCCCGTAACTCGCCATAGCCCTAACCTCATTTATGTTGTTGGTTCCTCTTGCTTAGTTTCATTGCTCCACTTTTCGACAGGTTTGTGAACAAGGTAATCAGAAGGTGCATATCAATCCTTGATTCGGCCTAGACCATGTTTTGCACATATGCGAAATTTGGGAATCTGTGTGGAAAATTTTCGAAATGGGGTTCAGAAATGAAAAAAGATGATATAATATTTTCAAAATAGAAAGATATAATCACGAAACTGGTTGTAAGATCTAAGAAATTGATGGCAGGGTTCCCGATTTGCGATGAAAACACTGTATTTTTTACTAAAATGCCTACATTTATACTTACAAACAGTGCACGTAACATAGAGGAGACTTGATTTTCTGAACTGTTGTACTTGCATTCAAATTAAAAACCTTTTGAAAACTTGTTTCTCGAAAAGAAGTTGTCATCGAAATCGACACTGTTTCTCCATGAACATCAGAGAGCGCTATGCCAATAGTTTACAACCCGAGCGTTCTGCTTTCAATCTACAATCTTTAGAGCCTATACGTCCTGTGAAATGTATCCAGTCTAGTTATTTCCTTTTTTTGAGTAGTGTTTTTGCAAACGGCCTACAAGGTAGCTAAAAGGTCATTTCGGATAAGCTTTGTCAGAATAAGACCGTTCAAAACATTTTAGTTGTGAGGCTTATGATGCTACCCATAAATAGTTTGAAAAATTACCTTTCTGATGTAAATATTGCAGGTCTCGCTCGCGCTCCCGTTCCCGCTCACGCTCCCCTATAAAACGGGAGACATCGTCCCCTTCAACTATAACACAGAATAATAACTCAGCGCCTGCTGACGCCAAGGTATCAGTTTTCAATATTCCAAACATTAGATCGTTTCTGTTATAATTATGTGTTCCAGGTCAAAATGAATCCTTTCACTCGAATGCCCTACAGTAAGAAATATTGGCAGATTTGGGAGAAGCGACGTAATCTTCCGGTATGGGAATACAAGGAAAAATTCATGGAAATCCTTCATAACAACCAATGTAGGTTTTGAACCACTTTTAAGAACTTTTCGTTTTCATCAATGCAATCACTGAAGAAACTAGCTAGCACCAGTAAGTGATACTCCGGTCAAACAAGTAGTTGATACATTCTGCTTTACACTTTTTTCACTTTCTCCTTTGTTAGTCAATTAGCTTATTCCCTTTGTTTGCGTTTTTGATCCTATTTTGTGGTGTACAGCCTCGAACTATCTTATACTCAATGCAGTAATGTTGCCGATAACATAGGCAGTTAAGAGATTATCTGTATATTTCGCAGGTATGACCCTTGTTGGAGAGACGGGTTCCGGAAAAACCACACAGATACCGCAGTGGTGCGTGGACTATGTTCGCCAAAGAGCAGTTCCAGGCCAGCGAAGGCTCGTAGCTTGCACTCAGCCCAGAAGGGTAGCTGCTATGTCCGTGGCTGCGCGTGTTGCAGACGAAATGGATGTCCAGGTAAACTGATTTTTCCTAACCTTTGTCTTTTAGCATATTTTGAACTATCTGGCAAGTTGGGTGGCTTACTTTTCTTCACCAAAGTTCACACTTTATCGATTAGTTTTTTTCAAGTTGGGACAGGAAGTCGGATATTCTATTCGTTTCGAAGACTGCGTCAGTGCCCAAACTATACTGAAATATTGTACCGATGGTATGTTTTTTGGCATGTTTGAGTACGTTTAGAAATGACTTGTTACAATCTTTAGTGAAATTATCACTTTGATTCAAATCTCAAAGTATCAGGGCAGAAATTTGTTTGAATTTTGTGGTTGCTTAAACTATTATAGAATTCTCTTTGTTTCTATTTTTGTGTAGAAACTAGTGTTGTCATTTGTTCTCGTTGGTAGTAGTCGTTGCACAGTTGTTCCACGGTTTGAATCCTCCATTATTTCCCAAGGGTTCTTAACGGTTGTAATTATTTTACAGTTTTCGTCTACTGTTTCTGTCGTTTAATGGTTAATTTGGCCTCTAGGTTCGTTGATGACTGCTGGGTTTTTTTTTTATTATATGAGAGGACGCTACAGTGTCCAAGTTGCTTCAATCATAGGTGCCTACCGAGGTTTCGGTTTATTAGGGAAGCAGAAGCCAAGTTTCTGAGCTTTTTTTCGTGTTGGATTTTGTAAGGGGTACATACGCTCAAAAGTTAAGCTGAAGGTGGTTATATCACTTATCGCATGTTGAGCACTGCAATCATTTCGTTGTTTTCGGTTTTGTGTTTTTGCCGTTGGTAAGGAACCGCGCTTTCTTGTGAACATGAAAAACTAGATTTTCTATCTAGTATCGGAACTTTCTTTTCTTGTCTGGCCAGCTTGTGAAACTTACAAAACTCGGAAACATACAGCTTCTCGACATGAGGAAACGCAGTAACATTCATCATTTATTGGTTCCAGTAAAAACAAAAACGGATAACGTTGTTTGAATGCGAAAAACATGAGCGGTTGGAAAATATGAAAGCGCTTATCGAGCTCTAATTCAATTCAAACTGGTTCTGAGAGCCCACACCAATTTTCATTTAAGGTATGCTACTACGTGAGGCGATGAATTGCCCATTGTTGGATGGATATGGAGTTATAATTCTCGACGAAGCTCACGAAAGAACATTAGCGACTGATATACTTATGGGTTTAATAAAGGTAAGAGAAGGTAGAGATAACTCACTCAAGTGTAGGAAATTCTAAATAGAGAATTCATGGGTATTCAGTAACTTGCGAGTTTGCACAGGTATTTTGAAGTTTTGTTGAATGAGAATCTCCAGGACAATATAGTAGAAGAGAAGTTCTTTCAAATTAGCGGTTCCCGAAATCTTGTTATGGCATGATCATTTTTCTTTTGTCCTGAAAAAGCTTCGCCTTTATTGACTTCACTTTCTATTTTATAATTACTTTTCTGTTGTTCTCTCTAACAATTTCATAATTTAGGAAATAGTGAAACAACGAGCCGATATAAAAATAGTCATCATGTCCGCCACACTTGATGCTGGAAAGTTCCAGAGTTATTTTGAAAATTGCCCTCTAATGGCAGTTCCAGGACGGACGTTCCCTGTGGAAATCTTTGTTCGTTTTCTTTTTCTTATAGTAGTCATAAGAGTGCGAAACTGCTCTAAATGTGGCCTTCAGTTCACTCCGGAACCAGAAAAGGATTATCTAGAAGCTGCAATCAGGACTGTAATTCAAATTCACGTATGCGAGGAAGTTGAAGGAGATATTCTGCTGTTCCTCACTGGTCAGGAGGTGAGCAAACTTGCAGGATCGGTAATTTAGTGGTTCGACGGTACTGCAGGATTTTTTTTTTTTTTGTTATAAGGCGCTGACTCCATCTGTACTCTGGCTGGTTGCTCTCGGAATGCCTGCTCAGATAACAGTTACAGGACCGCTTTTCTTTATAATATTAGTCATATACAGAGAGTAGTGGCTCTGTGACAATTTCTTGCCAATTGTCCCAGTGCGTTTTTACGCACATAGATGCATAAAAACGCAGGGCTGAATGCGTCCTCTCGAAGTATAAGATTTGTTCAGGAAATCGAGGAGGCCTGTAAACGGATAAAACGTGAGATCGATAATCTCGGTCCATCAGTTGGTGCATTGAATTGCATCCCACTCTACTCGTCACTTCCTCCAAATCAGCAGCAACGAATTTTCGAACCGTCGCCTCCAAGCCGTCCAGGAGCAATAGGTCCTTTTTTGAAGATCTCCCAGTTTTCAAACTGTTCATCTATTACGGTTTTTCATTGTGAATCAATTATCGCTCAATGTTTTGACGAATTTCAGGTCGCAAATGTGTCGTATCTACGAACATTGCTGAAACTTCATTGACTATTGACGGTGTTGTGTTCGTGATTGATCCAGGATTCTCGAAGCAAAAGGTTTACAATCCTCGCATTCGAGTAGAAT
Source organism: Haemonchus placei (assembly GCA_900617895.1). NCBI lineage: Eukaryota > Metazoa > Nematoda > Chromadorea > Rhabditida > Trichostrongylidae > Haemonchus > Haemonchus placei. The sequence goes on from UZAF01017379.1 coordinate 6,641, forward strand.
CTCTTCTAGTTTGTCCGATCTCGAAGGCTAGTGCTATGCAACGTGCTGGACGTGCTGGTCGTACGAAACCTGGTTGGTTACTAATCACTTTTACGATTTATATTCTCAGGTCGACACTTGTTTTCACCTCAGTCTTGCCGTTCTAGGTAAATGTTTCCGATTATACACTGAAAAAGCATATCAAGAAGAGATGCAGGAGCAGACATATCCTGAGATTTTACGGTAAGGCTACAAGATCTTCGACATCTCCAGGTCGAAAAGGGATGATTCAGTTCTCCTGTAAACGTTCCGTAAATTCCAGGTCCAATCTAGGATCAGTAGTGCTACAGCTAAAGAAACTGGGAATAGAAGATCTCGTTCATTTTGACTTCATGGACCCTCCAGCTCCTGAGACATTAATGCGAGCTTTGGAGTTGCTTAACTATCTAGCAGCTATCAATGACGATGGGGAACTGACGGAACTTGGATCGTTAATGGCAGAATTTCCACTGGATCCGCAGTTGGGTGAGTTTTTTTTGTTTTTGTTTATATTCCGGTTTTTTATATTGTTTTATTCAATATGTTGTTATTATTTAATATGTTTATATTTTTATCTTTGTTTTTATGTCTTTTATAGGTGGAATACAGGATTCTTAGAGCTCTAGTCTAATGAAATGAATTTTTCGATATGGGTCTAACACAGAACTTACTCGTTGAGCATGGGGTTTATTTCCTTAGACTTCATTCCATTCCAAAGAGCCACTTTCCACTGAACTTTTTCAACCGTTATGTTTTCAGCGAAGATGTTAATAACTTCGACGGAGCTCAACTGTTCAAATGAAATCTTATCAATTACGGCTATGTTGTCAGGTAAGTTCATCCGCTTCACTATGTCAAAGTTCAGACGTGGAAAGTAACATTTTTATATTCAGTGACGCATGAATTTTTACCGATGGATTGACCTTTTTTGACTGGGAAAACATTCTATGATACATACATAGATTAGATCTACTTTTGCATTTCGTGACTATAAATATACAATGACTCACTTACATTAATTTGTCGAGGATGTCAGCAGATTCTTCACTTACACTTTTTTCAGTTCCACAGTGCTTCGTCCGGCCGAACGAAATGAAAAAGGAAGCCGATGAGGCGAAAGCACGATTCGCTCACGTCGATGGAGACCATTTAACTCTACTGAATGTGTACCATGCTTTTAAGCAAAGTTAGTTGTTTTATTTAGATTTTTCTCATCGAGCGGGATTACCTTGTAATGGATAAGGACTCTCACGCTCATTTTTCCTCAGAATTTCTGAGCTCTTCCGAGTTTTCCTACATGTGCTGATTTTTTTGGCAGAGTTCTTGTCACTTCAGTAGATCAATCAGTAAGGTTGAAAATGAATAACATTACTGCATACAGATAACGAGGATGTGCAATGGTGTTACGACAACTTTATCAATTACCGTACCATGAAAACTGCTGACACTGTGCGCACGCAGCTTGGAAAGACGATGGATAGGGTTAGTGATCTTCTTTCTCTCATTGTACTATCTTTTCATGGAAGCTTCCTCACCTAGAGTTTTCTCGTGAGGTCGCCGTTTTGATTATTTTTTAACGCATATGTATAAATATTAGTAGGGTCATTTATTATTTTTTCTTACAAAACCGTGATCCCTCTTTGCTCACGTGTGTCATTACTGTTCGATAAAAAAGTCTGTGCAACTTCTCTCCACTTTTCAGTTCAATCTCCGCCGAGTTTCAACGGATTTCAAGTCTAAAGATTATTATATTAACATTCGGAAGGCGTTAGTCGCAGGATTCTTTATGCAAGTTAGTAAAACTGGCTTTTTCCAAATCTCTTCCTTTGAGCTGGCACTTAATTTCTCCTTTTGAGGTTGCTCACCTTCAACGAAGTGGCCACTACGTGACTGTCAAGGATAATCAGTTGGTGAACCTTCATCCATCTACTGTTCTTGATCACAAACCCGAATGGGCTCTTTATAATGAATTCGTTCTGACTACGAAAAACTTCATTCGAACTGTAACGGATGTGCGACCGGAATGGTACGTTAACCAGTTTCTTTTTTCAAGTTACTTTCTTCGTGTGAGTATGTGGACGAGAAGAATATTGGTTTTTGATAGCGCTCATTGGATGTAAAATTTATTATGTTGTTTAAAAATTATCGACGACCAGATTATCGCTTTTTCAGGCTGTTGACAATCGCACCTCAATATTTCGACCTTTCGAATTTCCCTGATGGTGACACGAAGCGAAAATTGGTATACGTTGCCAATTCGTTACGTGCTTTACAAAACAGTAAAGGAGTTTGAAAGTGATTTTGCTGTTTGTTACAATGTTAATCCATCGTTGTATTTATTTACTGTGGTGAATCTCACGCTTTTAAGTTAAAATTAATTTTGTTGAGAAAAAAATTCGCAGCCTTGCTATTGATATGATTTCAGAGAATTCGAGGGACTATGGGGCTAGGGGTTGTGAAAAATCAGAAGTTAGATTCCTTTCTTGATTTGTCATGATAATTTTTGGACTTTAATTTAGAATTGAGCACTACTTAGTCCTGTGAGTGCTCCTGAAACACCGATGTTATTTTGCTACCGCATCAGTTTATCTCCCTGTGGCATTAAGTGTTTTTGTTCGATGTGAGCGTTGTTCCGTCAAATTCTTCACATTTGTAAATTTTATCGTCCTTAATTAAGGAAGTTGTTAGCTAAAATCAATATGATGAGTTGTTATACTTTGCGCATCACCATTATGTGATGAGCAGTCTCCTTTCTTAATTTGCTGAATTTCATCGTTGCGTTGACTTGTTGTTTGGGTGCGTTCAAATGAAAATATGACGCGAGGCGAAGTGTGGAGGTGCAGGTTTTAACAGCTGGTTATCTCTTGGTTAGAAGCTTCTAGGATTGGTCAGAAACAGAAGCTGGAATTTCGAACAGTTTGAAAAGGATTGCATCTTATAAGGATACCTGGACAGAAAACGATATGGTTACACAAGTCGAAAGACCAGGTAGAAGAAACAACGCTTTCGGATTGTTCCTATTCGTATTTTGCGCACGGAACATTAACAGGTGTCGGCAATGTAGTCCACGTTGGACTAGTTTTTGAGCGCATGGGTCCGTGTAGAGGACTACTGGATCACGGTTGTGTTTATCTTATCAGACTATATTTCCATTTTTTGCATCTTTCTCTCGAGTCATCATATCAGACCTAAATGAAGCTCGTATATACTGCATGGTACCAGAGAGTTTTTTATTTTCAGAATTTTATGTTCCATACCATACCTTTGATTCTGAAGGGTTACACTGCTTCGAATGAATTCTTGCTTACTCTGAGGTGAACTAGCACGTTCGCCATTAACATCTTCATTGTTATAGGCTAGATGCAAAGTCCGCAAAGCCTCGAAACGATTTCTGGACATAGTAGAGCTCATGGTTGAATAACCACCAAGTGCTATGTCGAAAAATCAAAACTCTGGAGTCGTGGGTGGTAAGTGCCGGTCCTTCGCGAATCTCCATTATCCAGAATGCGATTGCCGTCAATGTTTTACTCATCAGAGAATTCCGTTAACTTTGCGTTGATGTGTTTGCGGCTACTTTAGCACCATTATTTCCAACCCTGTCCTTTCTAATCCACATGCACATGCCTTTCATGGGTGAAGATAGCTATAAAAAGTAGCTGGTAATACATTTGTTCATCTTAACGGGCGGGTTCCCTTTATCATCACTTGAAATTGATTCTTCGTCTCAAATCATTGTATTATGGGTGTTTATTAACACTAACAAGTCTTAACTGAAAGAGGAAATTATTTATTAAACGTCCACGAAGGCATCAACAACGATCGTGCGTGTACTAACATATGTATTTAGCACTTGGTGGAAGACTAGAGAAATCATACGCTCGGCGTCAACATTTGGTATATAGAGACTATCATCATCACTAGAGATCCTCTATGATAAAGGGAAAAGCTGTTCTATGGAAATGAATGAAAGAAAATGAATGAACGCAATAGAAAGAGGCTCGAGAAAGAAACAATTCAATCGAAAAATTCTTAATCGTTCATCCCATCAGGAGGTGATACTGTCTCTTTCGGACTGCACGCTTCACCACCGCATCTGAATAGTGCGTTTGTCATGTAGTTCGTAGTGAATAAGCGGCAACACGTTAATCTAGATTATAATAAAATCACTTCACCTCGAACACAGACCCCTTTCTTCAAAGCGTAAGATTGACATCGCTTCATCATAGATCTTTGAATCAGGAAACTCAACCTGCAACAAAACTGTGTTCAAACCGAGCCCATATAAATGAATTACCAAGGAGTTTCTCAGTTCTTGGAAACTTTCACGACGAAAAAGAACGAACTCCGTGGATGGGTTACTTCGAAGCTGGTTGGCCCATTTAAGGACATATTGGGAACAAGTTCTTTTGAAGGCATTTTTGGAGACCGTGCTATCGATGTCTGTGACAACAGTCACCGGACTTCAATATATATTTTGATATTTTAGTGAAAAATGAACCAAAAACATCGAGTGAGGTGAGGTGCTGAGCTCCAACAATACTCCATGGTATAGGAGACCATCAGTTGGTTCTCGCACGATAGATAATGTCGTATAGCTAACCCAGAACAATTTTTCATAAGATCTATTACATACCTTTGTCTGTTTCTTGTCAGTCGCATAAACAATAGAGGTGCAGCACACTTCAGCTCGTTTTTCACCTTTACCGAAAAACTTCCATTGGCATACTTCGGATGATTCCGAACCAACATCTAAAAAATGATAACATTCTCAATTCAAATTCCGCGTTGGTCTGCAAAAGTCGTAGAAATTCTATAAATGCAATCTTCTTTAACACATCAGATGAACAAGGTCCTTCACCTTTAACGAACAATATACGATCATGGAATTTTACTGCAAGACGATCAAACAGCTCCAAATTCTTCATAATGTTATCATCAGACTGACTCGTATAAGAATACTTGTTGTTGTGTCGATTTATCAATAGCTTTATGGCCGGCTAGAATTAAAAAATAATGATTATAAAGAGAAATAACACCAAAGCCATCGATTTCTCAGCAAAATTTATTAGTAATGATGGTTCTAACTTGAGCTTCGTAGCAACGTACCTTGATAGAGTTGAGAACAAGGTGATCAGCTTCGGCCTTTGTGTGTACGACGGGAATGCTGCATGTAGCTGTCGGTTCCCGAACATCGCGTCTCGCTCTTAGAGTTTCTAACCATGACTGGCACTCAGCTGCCAAATCCTGAACTAGTTTCTGATGTGCTTGGAATGGAATAAGCATATAAAGATTTGGTTGTTACTAGCTAGCCAGAAAATACCAAACTAGAGTGGGTGCTCCTATCTGATTCTGCAGTAGCTGTTTGGATTAAATACAAAACATGAAATTGAATGTCAGTTGGAAGCTTTGTTAGCATCCCATGACAGAAACCATCCTCACCTGTACAAGATAATACCGGGCTTCTGCCAAAATTTGTTCGACCTCCACACGACAATCAGGAAGCGGCACGAAACCGTCGCGAAGAAAATCCAATATGATACCGAAATGTCTGCCACTTCTGTCGATTAACACCCAACCATTTGAGTCAGTAACTACCTGGAAAGGGCTTATAAACTTTCGAAAGAGTTGATAAGAATATTTCAAGAAAACTGAAAGTTTTTGCGAACAAAGCAACTGAGGAACTAATCGGAGTTTAACCATGTTGTATATCACTGATAAGGTTGATATTTAATAAGAATTCGTCTTTGTCGTTAATATTCGTCAATTAACGCAGTATTTAACAGTGATCCTAACCAGCCCTGCGCTGACAGCATCAAATAATGACGGTTTTGAAGGGAGGAGGAGCAAAGGGGCAAGAAAGAAGTGGACATTAGCTATAGAAACAGTCTCGCTGTACCTGCATCCGGCCACTGAACATCGCTCGTAACATTGTGTCATGTTTTGTAAGTGTGCCCACTGTTGTTTGAAATAGTGCACCACCAACATTGATTTTGACATAACGGTCCGCCAGAGCATCGATCTGTAAGTGGCAGCATTACTAAAAAGTGAAAAAGAAGTTTCACTATAGTTGACCGGTCAATGCGACCCCTTTTGAGACTAATACAGCTTCGGCTCAACTCACCACTTCATGGCAGTGATTCGCATCAGGCCGCCACTCCACCGCTTCCTTGAACGATGGCGTTACCCCATTCCCTGCCATTCCTGAAATGAACATTTAGAGGGGAACAACAGTGAGGCTTCTTTAATGTCGAAATCAAAAACAAGCCATAATATGTGTTCGAAACCATAAAAAACAGATATCAACCGGCAATTTCATGACCGAACGCCCATTTACAGTGCTACCAGTATAATGTTTATTTCATAAGTACAAGAGCCATGAATGTCAACAATTGAGAATAACAACAAGAACAACAACAATAACTGTGTAGCAAAACAGAGAAGAAGAAACGGTTCAGTTCTTAAAGGTGAACGCACAGTCAAGAAATAACCAAATTGCGCCTTATGCAACCGCTGTTCCAGTATATTTCGCTTTTTTAACAACTTTTTTCTTTTTCTTCTTCTTTTCAATCATCGATACGACTCTCTTCGCTTCTTCATCCAGAGGCTCGTCTTTTACGTCGAATACCTTCAATAGATCATTATCAGCTATTGAAAACCTCAGCGTTTGACGATTTGGCAGTTTAGGTACAGCATTTTACCGGGTGCACCACTCGACCCTGTTTTACCAACCTTAGTTCATTGGTCGGAGTGAGCTTTATGTCATTAACATGAAAGTAGTGATTACTAGCTTATGCTACTAAAGATCCCTATCACTACTAATCACTTGCACTCTGTCCCACCTTTGCTCCGTCGCTCGAGACAAAACAAAAAGGATGCAGCAAAAAAGCCCCCGAGGATGTTTGCCAGCATTCGCTCCGGAACACAGGTCCATAAATTGATTCAAAATTGCCAAGGATGATAATGCATAGATATTTATAAGACATGATCATCAGTTCAGCTATTAGGACAACTACCTCGACCTGGGCAACCGCTCATCCTCTTGTATGCTCTTACGAACTAATAGAGTTATATTTCAAAGAGGGCGAAGCTCGGACACATGGAGTACTCAAATGAATGAATTTAAACTGATACTAGAATACCTCTCCGACGGGATCTTCCACCTTCTCAGCAATCACATCCTTTATCTGTTGAGCTTTGGAGAGTGCGGCCTGAACACAGCAAGAACCTCTCACAGAACGAAGTCATTTATTGTAAAATTCTGATCACTAGAACCCACTTTTTTCGACAACTGTTTTTCGATATACTTTCCTTTACTAAGCAGCTTGAGGGCTCTTCGCTTCGCATTTGGACTTTCATAATCCGGATTGTCGTATAACACTGCACCCTCGAAAGATCCGGCAAATATCCGGATGGTTTCAAGTACGAATCGAGGTCCTAAAGTATGTTATGGCAGGCACACTGTTGAATCATCCTATCTCCGTAAGTAAATAAGGTGGGAGCGAACACTAAATAAAGCTGTAAACGAATATTTCAAATCAAATAAAACAAGGATTCGGCTAAAAGGAATAACAGTCACAGGATGAGTCCCCGTAGAACCAAACGAAAAACTGCTCACCAATCTCTTGTAACTGAAGGGTCTCATCAACAATTTGAAAGTTCCTAAACCAGATTTTCTTATCCGGAGTCACGGAGAATGAGAACACATGGTCAAAGAATGGCTGACTCCGAGGATGATGATTAGGTGTGGCGAAAGTCTGTAAAACAATGGTGAAAACGGGAAGCAATTCGATGTTGCAACGAATAAAACGAAGACAAACTGACAACAAAAGGAGATTATATGTCTATGAAAACGAATACAATAGCAATGTCGAATCTATGCTAGATAGCTGCACATTAGTAAACAAAGAGATAAAGTTTCCCGGGGAACGAGTCACTTAGTCATAAATCTGCCTTAAAATTGCACTTTTTGGTCTGTTTTCATTAGCATAGTTGATGGAAACAATGCATCTTCTTGGCTACGTGAAAATCATGCCCAATCAATAAATCTTTAGCACATAGGAATGCACCATAGGGGGAGCTGCGATTTTAGCAGATAGTGATGAGGGAAGAAGAATAGGCCTGGAAAGAGGATTGGACGTGGGCTGTCCAGTATTGAACGGAAGAGTGCGTGGCCTAATTTGTCAGAAAGTGCAAAAGGATGGAAAAAGGGGGAGCATGAGAAGAAGCGACTGACGTCAGAAGATTACCGGTTTGGTAGATTTCTCCTACTTCACAACAATCAACTTCTCACTAAAGGCAAATAGCTACTTAGCCCAGAGCACCTTTTTGAGTGATATTTGGCCTGAGCAGTTCTCGTGTTTTCACCCTCTTCAGATTTTTATGAGCAAAGCAATGTGCATGCACCCATGAGCACAGAGGATGAGATCGATGCCGCAAAATGAAAGCAATTATTCAGCGGGCCGACGTACCTCGTGACATGCAGCAATGTGCGCCTAATTTTTAGGTAAAAAAGAATGGAATATGCGCTAGAACCGTGATATAACTTAATATTCAATAAGCAAGGGATTTTCCCAAGGAAAAAGCCTCTAGTAAGTATGACAAATGGTAAACAAAATCAGAAAATACTCGTCTATGTAGCAAACAAACCACAACTGACCTGCATCAGAGCATGTTTAATGAGCGTCAAATGTGGCTCCTCATCGAATCTGCTATCAAATGAAAGAATTGGCCGAGATGCCTCAAATGAAAAATGTCATTCAATTCACAGGGCTTTCTTGCTAGCATCAAAATTCAGATCAATATGTCACCTTTAAACAATTCCCAGACAATTTTAATTCCATCATTGTATGCATATTGTGCACAAGAAATTTTATAGAAGGACCATTATCAACATTACTCATCCACAAGTAGACATCCTGGAAGGTGCTCACAAAGATTCTCACAAGTAGGTAGCCATTATGACCGCTGAGCATCAAACCTTATGCTTCCTGCTTTCAAAATAGAGTACTTTTGTACAATTCTTCATTTCAGCAATCTCGTTGATGACAACCAGAGACTTCTGTTTATCAAGTTTCGAATCTCCTTTTGCGTGAGGCATCAACACCTGCAATTATCGCGTAACATAATGAACCTCTTTATCTAGCGGCTCAAATTCTAGTTCTGCTTTACTTTACCCTCAAACACTACCGCTAAACAAGTCAGACTCTTCTACAAACAACTACCGCAATACTAACCTTAATATCGTTCATCAAGTGCCTCGTGCGAACGTCAGCTCCACGAGAACACAGAACCAGCACGCGTTCCCGATTTGTCCACAGTAAAGCTCGCTTTTTCTCCTCAGCCTTTTCTTCTACGGTCTAAACTAACTTTGTTATGATGTCGGAACCGAGAATTACCTCATTGGCTGCGATTGCTATAGATACAGCAAAGGGCGTGACCAAAAAAGACATATGGGCTCTAGAAACGTTTCGCATAACATTCAAACGCTGGTTCTAAGCAATGATTTCGTTAACTACGTTCTGTCCATATTTGGAAATCTGAGATCGCATTCACTATTTGATTACACTCTTGCCACCAATTTGTTTTCATCGGAAAGGGAGGAGATAGGGAGACGAGACAGGCAGAAAAACATCATTAACGGACTTTGTCAGAATAGCAAATAGGGTGCATAGCCAGATAGCTGTCATCGCTCTTTCGTCCGGATTTGGCCTTTTGTGCATATCAAAAATGGGAAAAAATAAGGCCACAATCGGCAGCACACTCAGCAACCAGATGAAGAGGGAAAACGCCAGAAACTCCTCAAGCAAACGTTTGATGTAGCGTTATAAAACTGCAATTTAATTAAGAAAAGGCAGGGACACCAGTAATGAAACCGGCAGGTGATACGTTTGAATTCACTATATTGCCAACACTAGGAATCCATCGAAATGCGAAATGATAGAACTGCTCTCGTACATTTCCGATATCAGTGTCAAAATAGAAGCCCCACTCCGAGTTTCTAAGATTATCCCGCTCATAGTCATAAGAACTCATTCATAAGTTTTCAGCTCAGTCCAAAGGTCGCGCAGGTTTAGATGTAAGGACCAAATTCTACGTTCACAAACAGAGGCAATGAGTAACAAAACATCGTTAATGAGAAACAGTTAAGGTGTCGCATATAGAACGAACTGCAGCGGAATGGCGCAAAAAGGTGGGAAAAATGACAAGTATTGGGGAACCCTACCAATCCTTCGTCTTCAGAAGTATCTTCATCTGTAGCAGTTCCTTCTTCCTCTCCACTATCCACTTCCGTCTTTTCTTCTTTGACTAGTTCTTGAATTTTCTTGAACTTCCCCATTCCCACGCTAAAAAGAGGAAACATCAAAAATGAGTCAATTGAACGTTATGAGAGAATAAGAAAAATCTATACCAAATGACGCGTACATATAAAAGAACCTTAACATATGTATTTTGAACAAAAACAAGCTATGCGTCAAATTAAAGGTAGTGTCCGTACTTGCCTCTCACGCGAAACTGCGGACGCTATATTGAATTTGCGAAATGAGCTGGATGCCTGTACGGCACATAGTCATGTTTTTTCATTATTCCTTTTCTTTTCTATTCACAACTTTGATTTATTTAGCATATGATGGTTTGACCTAGTGTTTCCTCGCTTCATCTATCTGAAGATGTAAAGGCTGCTCAAAGTTGGCCCTTGAAGAGTTCATCCAAGTTCTGGTGGTACTCTCATACGCCTTTTTTGAGCCACCTACAACGGCATCGCTTTCTCGAGAACTCATATATGCTCCATATCTTGTATAAGTTTATCCAAAGCACCAAAAGATACACATTCAGTGAAAGCTCCTTGATCTCTAAGGGCTTCTGCACTAATCAGTCGGTGACAGAGTAGTCAACATTTCGATGTTTTTACGCTAACATCACCTTGATCTCTCTTACATTTGTAGTTGTCAAATAAGGTTAGAAACTGAGTTACATAGGTCGATAAGTGCAGGAACTGCAAATTGCGACAATTTCGAGCCCCGATTCTTCCCGTTAATTTGCCTTCTTATGAGTTCACTACCTTTCTCATTGTCAGTTCTCTCTGTAACTTCTATTTGAGAATCTCTCACAATCAACAAATCGATCTTATCACACCAAGTTGATATCAACTTCTTAGTGATAAATCCTTGTTCATCTTCTAACCCTTCTTTTTTGACTTTCGCTTAACTTTCCAGTTCTATTTAACTTTATTCAGCGTTCATCTTTCTTCAGTACTTTCTGTGGTTTTACGTTTATCCTATGTTTATTCTCGGGAAAGTAACCGAAGAAAAACTCAAATGTTGCATCTAGGACATCGTAAACAGGCTCTCCCATTTGTTCGGAGTATTCTAATTGTCCTTTGCCGCTAGGCAGTGAATAATGAGAAGCCGATTTCGTAAAAGGACGCTTTCGACAGGAGGTCGATATTTCGTCGTGGGCAATCGACGTCATGTTATCGCTGACTCATCCAAAACCAAAGCAACCTTACATATACCTATGTTTTGGTCGTCTGACTCACTTCCCGAGTTTCCTCTCTGTGAAGTCAATCATACTCCTTTACACATTTGCTCTTTACTCCTTAATTCCTTTACTTCTCTTTCTCTTTATTCTTTACATAAATACTCAATAATAATTTTGATTGGATTTGATGATTTGTTTTTTGAGCCAGTTTTTAATTTCTGACGCGAATGAAAGGCATGTGAGAACGTCGTGATTCTTCGACTACCTCTCAGAACGCTTTAACCCTTGATCACCTCTCCCTTTCTGGTACTCTGTGAATCGGGCTATCTCATTATAATGTTCTTACATTTCTTCGTTTTATGCAATTTGGTGGACATTGTTTTTCTATAACTTGGAATTCGTTAATTCTCCTTTTCTTTTGACCGTTTGAGTTTTGCAATATGGTTCAAGTGAAATTAAGGAGTGAGTCGATATATGTTATGTATACGGCTAAACGGCTAAATAACGAAAACATACCCAACTTTGAAGACAAGTGGTTGCCGATAACAATGGAAGTTACCTTGTGGAATACTTCCAGTAACGAGCGATGCCTCAGTTCATCCAATTTGAACCGATTTTGTTTTTGTTCTGTTTTCCCACTTTTCGTTCACATACCTCATTCTCTACACAGCTATGAATCTGCTGCATCGTAATGNAGTGCCTTGCTTGAAAGATTGGAATAATTTACTCCTTACTACCGAAAAGTTGTTGGGTCACATTCTTTGGCCGGTCTGTTGTTTCTGTTGTTCCTTGTTGAGGTTTTAGCTATATATGTTTTGAAAAGATGACACTTATTCGCTCACATTAATGCAACTAACAGCTAGGCGAGGTTTGTGAGAGCATACACTCCGCGGCCTAGGTAAATAAACTTTAACCCCCAAAAAACAAATAGGTATAGCATAAGACTAAGGTTCATCCAAGTTCTCTTTTGTCAGAATAGTTATAATAGTTCGACATAACCTGCTCAGTTGGAATTGTAAATCTTTTATTAATGTCAGCTGTTCCAGCTGTCACTAGCAAAGGATATGTTTTTTGGTGATTTTACAGCCTCATGAGGTTTGAAAAGATTTCCATGCTCTATTGTGATTGATGGTTTGCTTCGAAACAGCCTTTATTCGGGTGTTAATCATCATTAAATCATCGTCTCTCTTGCTTGGCTTTTTATTTGGATTCGCAGCGTATTGATCTCCCTCAGCCTTTCTAGGTATGTCGCCACCGAAATCGCCTGACGTGATCCAAGAAGACTACTATGAGCTTCTTGGTGTCGAAAAGAAGTCAAGCGAGTCTGAAATCAAAGCTGCTTATCGAAAATTGGCCCTTAAGTACCATCCAGACCGAAATCCTGGCGATGCGCACGGTAAGATTGCTTTATATCTATCTTGAATGAACATATAGTTGTAGTGTGTAATATTCTTAATTCTGCTGTGTGGTTCTGTCACTCTCGGCGCTTTTTCATTTCGGTCGTGAATTGTCGCAATTTTCTGAGTTTCATATAGGGTAATCGATTTAACGAGAGCTAAATGTTCGCTGACTGAGTAGCTGCAGTAATTCGATACATACTAAATGAGTCGCTCAATTTTTAGAAGTAAGGTCCCAATGGAGAAGAAGAACTTCGAATTATCTGTGATTCTAGATCACGAATTAATTCAGTGAACTTCTTAACTGCATGATTGTTACTTATACTCAGTTAGCATTGCAATATGCTAAAAAATATAGGACTGTTCTGTCCAGAACATGGAGTAGGCCACTGGATTACATTGAAATAGACGGGTTTACGGTTGTTTGAGCCAATCATTTTTGAAGGTTGTGACATCTTAATTGACCAGTCACTATGAAAACTTGATTAACTTTACGATTCGAACTTAATTTTGTCGCTATCATTTTCATATCAGCATTTATTTCAGCGCAAGAGCAGTTCAAAAAGATTTCCATAGCCTATTCTGTCCTAAGCGATCCCAATAAGCGCCGACAGTACGACGTTAGCGGGCCTAGTTCTAGCCAGTTGGATTTCGAAGGTTTCGATGTATCCGAACTTGGAGGTGTAGGTATGTTTTACCCTCTATCTTATACCCTGTTATCCTCTGTTTTATCTCCCTTTATCCTCATGCAATCGATGGTTCGCATTTATCTTTCAGGTCGAGTTTTTGGTGCTCTTTTCAATAAGCTAGGCGTTCCAATTCCCACTCAGATTGTACCAAAAGTACGTTTGTTCCTGGTATTTTTCTGTAATTCTGGACTCATCTCATTTGAAATCAGTTCGTTAAGAGGTTATTTCGTGCCCCTGTTTCAGGTTTTGGCCCAAGCTCGGCAGCTTTGCGAAGGATCCGCGTGTGATGTGGAAGCTCGACCCATCGCACCTGGCGAGATCATTTCAGCCAGTATTGCGAAACAGGTTCTTTTGTTACTTCGTGTTTTTCGATTTCTTCGACTTGGACCTGTGCTTCTTCAACTTATGCTTTCCGGTAGGACTGAATAGTTACTTTCAGGAAGGCGCGTTTTATAGTATCGAAATGAAAGAAGAGTACCGACAGCACGGTATTTGCATCGTTTGCAAGTCTTCATCTTCAAGCAAGTTCAAGCTTGTTCTGTTTGACAAGGAAGGCGGTGTTCGAATGATTGAGGTTTGTATCTGCTTTTTATATTGCGACTCCTTGCCTGCGATTTCCTTTCTGAGAACATTTCGCGATAAATAACTTCGATTGTAAGCATTATCTCATTGAAATTAATGGATAATCGAATTACTGAAAGGTTTTTCGTTACACAGAATCCTTCCAGGACTAGTTTTTGCGTCTGAGCATACTACCTGACTTGACGAAGGCTAAGTAACCATTCTTGTTTAAGGAAAGCCAAAAGAAAAAGTCGGCAGGTACTCAGGCGGAAATGTTCTTTGTACCCTTTACTATTGCAAATCTAGGAGAATTTGTACCTTTGAAGTTCCACATGGAGGATAGGTACGTTGGAACGAGTTTATACAATATTTTCTTGTTTGTTATGATTCATCACAAAATAGGGGACTTTACCATGCCGTATCACTCTTTTGCTGATGTAGCAATTTCAGGGACACACCGTTGACATTTCACTATTTGGATACTCTCGAAACTCAGGTTGCACATTTACTTGATACACGGAAGCACATACTTTGCGTTTACGGGGATAACTGGCTGAATGCAGTCAAGTAAGTGGAATTACTCATTCCATATCGCATCCAATAAATCCATAACGGCGATTCCTTTGATTCCTCGTGTTGTGGCATTCGAACTAGACGAAGTTTTCGTAATGAGGGTTGAGAAAAAAGAACTTCTTCTCATCCTCATTTTGATATAGACTGGCTTCGTTTTGAACTCCATCTCTCTTGTTGTACCGAACTATTGTGGCATTGATAAGAATCGGAGTAATAGAATTTTGTGGTTTTTTTTTTTGCAGCATGAAGCAAGTAGAGGTCGAGGGCGTAGAAGTAGTCTTGTAGCAAAGGAAATCCTCGATAGACCTTCCGCAACAATGTTGGGCTTACTCACATTTCCTAGTCAGCACTTTAGTATTGTGTGCTGGTCCACTTTTAGGTATACTATTACGTTTATGCCGATTTCTGGCGACAGTATGAAGCCATTCGAGGAAATTATAGAGGTAAGGAAATCTGAGCATCAGCTAGTTGTAGTATTCATCTTTTATTTTATTGCTACTGCTTTTATAGGTAGAAAAAGCACTATTGGCGAAGAAAACAGAGATGGCGAAGTTCCAGACGGAATACACAGAAGCTAAGAAGAAGTAGTTCTTTTCTTTGTTCTTCAATACTCTTTCAATGAAACATTTGGAATTTTAAGATTCGAAGAAGCTGTTGAAAGGTTGAAGCGGGAAGACAAAGAAATTCAAGAGAAATTGAAAGCACGAGAAAAAGCCTATGAAGAAGTTATAGCCGCCAGTCAAGCAAAGTACATAAATCATGTAGGTACTAAGCTATGTAGCTGTTTTTTGCTTATCACCTCGTTGTTGCTTGCAGGTTTCACCGTCGAAATCAGGAAAGTCGTTCTTTGGATTATTCTAGTCAAGCAATCCCTGAATTTTACGGCAAGTCCAGGGCCTCCGCCCGTGGTTTTTTCTTCACTATCATCTCCCTCATTCGACTTTTATGTTGTATTCATTCAGTCGTTTACTGCATGGTTTATTCAAGCATTTTTAAGAAATTCCAACTAGTTATTTTTATTAACATCGTGAGGTAGCTTTGGGATCTCGTAGACGTTGGATAATTATCCGATTCAGAAAATTTCTGGTATTTGCTTAATGACTAGGTTTCATTTTTGTACTCCTCGTTCGCTGTGCGCCTAGCATTGGACTACTAGCGTATTAAATAACTCTGTCTTTCTGAGTTAGAGTCTAGTCGTGTATCTTGAAGTATGTATCCTAACGATCCCTTTTAGACTTGAATTCATACACACTTATGTAACTAAACCAGATACAAGGTACAACCGTTGACGTTAAAGCGTCTATGCCTCCTATTTTCGATTCAGTTTTTGCAGTGTTTCCAAATATCAGGTTTTAGAAGCCTAACGTTTCAATTTCTTCTTCTCCCTGTTGTATCTGAAATCGAAGCCGGTTTGACACTTTCCAGAGTAAATCATGTCGCTACTAGCAGTGTGAGTCGTAATTGATAAGATAACTGATAGTAGTCAAGGCTGATTGCAACTATCGATTTTGTCAGAACTCCTACTCTGGTGGAGGAGTGGTGAAACCGGCTTCCAAAGACGATGTGAATGGCTTAGAAACGTTAGGCAAGCGAAATGTGCTATGAAAAAAATTCCTTTTGGGCTGAAATATGAAAGATAATCACTTTTTGCTTCTTTTATCACATGCCATCCATGACGATTCAAGTAAAAACTGTACATGATCACGAGTACCGTTATACCTAAGGTTTACTGGAGAGACTAATTGCATCACAAATGCTTTTTCTTCGTCGTAGCATGTACGGAGTCGCGAATGGTTTAGTAAATATGTTGTTCGCAACGTCCCATAGTCAGAGCTCCTCCTGGGTCTGGAAATGGTTTCTTCCAACATCACTATTACAGTAGAAAAGGCTGTTTTCGGCGGAACTGCTGTAATGCCAATTCCGAACCAGTGCCCATTGACCTAGGGTGGCGCGAAGTGCTGAGGAAGTGAAAGGCCAGGTTCTACGTGGTTGTGCATCTAATGGTTTTACTACAGCGTTACAGTATCTACCATTATGTGAATCAAGAAGACCAAATTAAGTAATATTTAGACAAAGCTTTTTTTTTTTTTGAAATCTCACTACATATGGAACCATAGTACGACTTATTGTGTAATCCAGATGTATAATAGTCGAACTGTAACGGCTTCACGAGCTCTTTATGAGCCGTTTTTCCACACATGTGAGTGGTTGTTACTTTTCTTTAGCTCACATCAATGTTTTCGTAGTCTTTGGCTCGTAGTACTTGGTCATCTAGCAGTACTGTTCAATTTTATCATTGACTTCAAATTTCTGTACTGGTCTTATGTGCAAAGGTAAATATGCTTGATCTTCTATTCACTCGACTACTAACTATTTATGGGAGACCGGTTCAATAATATTCAACGCTTGGTTGTGCATTTGATCGTTTTCGCTTTATTGTTTTGACGAATTTATTTAATTGCTGTAGTTTGTTGGCTAGGAACGGTACGAAGTGGACCATTTCATTTCACACTATTCCATGCGCCATTTTGAATGTTATAGCCATACTGGGCAGCATATCTCTGTGCTGCTAATAAATTTTTGTCATTGAAAAAATGCACCATCATTGCACCGTGGACTCAATGTTGATATTGATTTGTAAAAATGCAAATGATGGAATAGTTTGAAAAAATTCTGATCAGAAGATAAAAGTTAGGGCAGGATGGAGGTAAAGCAATGTCGAGGAAGACGGCTCCACTCCGCAAATCCCAGGACAAGTTGAGTATATGAGCGGGATTAAGAATGACTGGGTGACCTGTATGTAACCTTCAAGCAATGGTAAGTACCAAATGCAGATGTAACTACTTCCTCGATTCTGAAAGGTGGCTATCCGCATGGCTGAAAGCGTTGGATAAGACTCTTTATCTTATCAATTATTTCACGAGTTTCAATCACCACGACAAATAATTCCCGATTTCGATAAATAGCCATTGTTAGACTGCTGCTACTGTACTGTACATAAAGCTCAGGCAGCAAAAAGAGGGCATTCGATGGTGGGCTGACACACATTGGTACAGGCGACCTCAATGTAAACGCGCTATTGTCAGACCGGGGTCCGCCAATGCATACAGAGACCGTATTTTGCATCGCGATCGATAATTCATTGAATTTTTTCACACAAAATTATAATCGAATATGTTCCCGAATCGTTTGGACGCCCATTGAAAGCCGGATTTCGATAGCTTCACATACGGTATTGCCCAATTGGTGTTGCCGTATCATTAGACTTTCCCACAGTATTAATGGCAGATTCTAGCAAACGTGTACAGACCAGGATGCCACCACGTGTGTGGTTTGCGGATCAAATCTGGATTAATAGTGACCAAAGACTATCAAGCCCTCCATGCTCTGGGAGTCGGCCAAGGTACCAGAGTCGGTAGATTCAAGAGGCAGGAAAGGACCGTTGACCCGTGCATCGGCTCACCCTATTATTTATTGTCTAACTCAAACACTCATCCAAACGAGTTTGTGTTTATGAATAGAATCCGTAGGCTTGTCTTTAAAAATAAATGGAATTTTGCTCACAGAAAAGTTCAGAGCACTTGAGAACACAAGTTGAATTTTGATGTTGGTCCGTGCCGAAGTTACTCGCGAAATGAATAGTGATGAGATAACTAATAAATGACAAGATAACTAATAACTAATCTTATTTTATTTAGTCACTCCTTATCTCGTTTCTCCTCATTATGCCTAAAAAGTATAATCTATGTATGACCTTAAGAAAGAAAGCTGTTCACAGCTTGTTCAATCAAAGGATGGACCATGCAATTTTGGTCACCTATTATATAACGGAGAGTTTCGATTTTCATATACGCATGAAGTTATACCGTAATAGTTCTTTTCATAAAGGCAGGCAATGCTTTTGCTGCGTTCGCTGCTTGTAGACTTGTAGGTACGGTATTATTAACTCATTATGGAGCTTTAGCCGCAAAAAAAATTGAAAAAACCATATGCGGGACCACGTTGTATGGCGGTAGTACAGAAATCACAAAATTGAAAAAACCATATGCGGGACCACGTTGTATGGCGGTAGTACAGAAATCACTATAATCCTTGGATTTGTCAAAGGTATATAAATCGAAACGTAAAACGAAAATACTCGATAGTGATCTCGAGGAATGCGCCATCTAACCAGTTTATATTCGAAATCACTACCTGTTTCAAAGGTTCGGTACTCATCAATAAATCTTGAGAAAAGGTGTAGAAGACAAGAGAAGTTGTTCGACTCCTCAGATGTGCACATTTAGCAACTGAGCCACCTTTCTCCTGTCCCGGTTAGCCCGGAAACGAAAATCCAACAAACTCGGCTCTTACAGTAACCAACAGCAGGTTCTCACTCTAACGACTGGTTATTATGCAACACAGGCTTCTGCCTAGCCAGCCAGCCGAGTGCTCATAAAGAATTTTCGTTTTTGTCATGACTAGCTATACATAGGAAAGCGATGGAAAGGAAAAAAAAAACTGAATAGGAAAGGCAAGGGCAAAGGTGGAACTCACATTCCACAGTATTGGTTACATGCTTAAAAAAATTTAACTGTTCGTATAAGATTCTTAGATCCTTTTTCCGTCTGAGTGGCAAATATTGTGGTGATATGAGTAGAAATAAATGATTTTCACTATTTAAAGCAGACTTGAAAGAAGTGTCTATCGGGATAGGAGAGGTCAACCACCGAGCTTTCGCGAAGCATCGCAATCTCATAACTGCGAAGTTAAGGGGATTTATTGCAGTAGTTTGCAATAGAATTGCGGTCCCGGGATCCTTGCCAAGAAGTGGTCTGGGACGACCTTAGCCTAGTTTACCAACTACCTATGAAATGGGCTCAACACCCAGGTGGCCTGTCTGAACTCTCCCCGCTTTCCATACTCTCTGCTGTCCCCTGCCCGCACCCTCCAGCGTGACGTTGTTCCTCGTGGGCGGAGCTTCACCAGTCGATACGGGTCCACCGACCAATAGCAGACCGCCCAGTGTAGTGGTGACGTGTACTAGTTCGTTCGATCGCGGTCTGAAGGTGGTCGGTTTCACCGCTTCTTGAGGGCCACTGCCCCACGGCTATCTTATCTACCGCTTTATCAATATCCTCATCACAACATGGCCAATCGTCGTACCTTTTACCTGGTACCAGCCGATGTGGTTGCTCAGCCAACAATCGCTGTTCCTCGTCCATTGGCTCCATCACCAAGAGTAATTTCAACTGTACCACTGCTACAGAAGTCTCCTGGAAGTCTGAAACGGCCACTAAGTGCCGATTTAAAAAGGCCTCTCAGTGCTGACCTGAAGAGGCCGTTCGTTGCTGATCCAATTGAGGTATTGTTAGGAGAGAATACGCAACCTCATCAACGTAAACGAGAATGTCTGGACCATTTAACGCACGAACAGAAGATGAACAGAAGAAAGATGAAGAACAGGATTGCAGCACAAACGGCCAGAGACAGGAAAAAGGTGTGCTATAATTGCCTTGCATTTCGTATCCTATCCTTAGTTTGAAATATTTCCATCAAGTTATTTGCCACCCATAAGCCCTATAACCTCTGCTGGAAGTAGCTAATTGCCTATGATTTGCCTTGACTGCTTTCACGGAAGCCAGCTGTTCGAGAAAGTTCGTTACTCACTACCGTAATCCTTGCCGTAAAATATAATGTCAGCGGCAGGTTTGCGGGCATCACGTGTTGTTGAATGACGGCGCTTTAGTTATTTCGGGCTATGTTTTTCCTATGTCAAGTTGGGGGATATTTGATAACAGTTCCGTTTAACTACTACAGTTTTACTAGCAAAAACATTATTTCCACTTTCAAGTAATATGTAGTAGCAGTGAGAGATTATTTCGAATATATTTGATTAACTTTCAGTACCGCAGTCAACGATTAGAGGACGTCATTCGTGAACTGTTGGAGCAAAATGAAATTCTGAAACAAGAAAATGAGCTACTACAAGCGGAGAATCGTGAGCTGACTGAACAGAATCGTAGCCTGATGTCACGGCTAGAAGGCACCTCTGACGAAGTTACTTGTACAACTCAAGAATCCAAGCCTGTGGTATACGAAGAGGTTCCATATGAGATGATCAGCGAAAAGAGTGGGGCGACCCTTGAATCTGCCGCATTCATTAGTGGACTCCTGCCGAGAGTACAGGTTGTCCCACTCTATCTTCTGTTTCATCTTATGGTCAGCCTTGTGTTGGTGGTGTGCTCCAGTCCGACGAGCTCGAGAAAATCCTCAACGACTTCGCAGTCGAGGTAGGTACTGGATATACTTCTATGTGTTTTAGTAGTAGAAGTCTGGAAGTTTCCATTTCGGATCTCAGATCCTATAGGCATTGGCTGTTCGTGGGTATTTCACTTATCCGTTGTTGATAATCGATTTTATAGAACCTCGAATTCGATCTCGACCAGCTCGTCGAGCAACTACCAGAGGAGGAGCAACATAGCGTGCAACCAACAGCATGCACTGAGCTGTGCCAGCCAGCTAGCTCGTCCCCCGAGGTTGTATTGCCCGGGGATGAGAGTGTCTTGAGCGTACCTCGGTATGCATTGTTCTACGCTCTTGTATTTTTCTATCGACTGCAGCGGTTCAGCCATTTGTTCTAGATGCAGTCCTCCCTCTGCGTGCTATCCTAGCCCTTCCAACTACTCGAGCCAATTGGACGAGCTATCGCTATTTGAAGATCAGAAGTTACTGGACGATCCGATGCTGTCATCGCCATCCAATTGGTTGAATGATGCTCCCCATGCGTTGAGTCCGTTCTCGGATTCATTTCAACGTGAATTCTTCCAAATGCTGGAATAGAACTTCTTCCTATGTAATTTCTCTCATTTCTGTAGGCCTAGCCTAGTAAAGCAATACAATCGTGATGTCAAATCAAAACCATAGATTGTTATTTCCATTAACGTGATATTATGCGCTGTGCGCATATGTGTGGCTTTATGGGTGTTCTTGTTTGTGTTGTTTTCAACTATTAAGTATTATGTAGATCTAGCTTCTACTTCTATTACGTGTTGTAATAAAAATAATCTATCTTGCCATGGGCCAAACCAGTAGTGTTGCATATCAGAACTACTCGAAAGAGTGGATATCTGACTTTTTACTTGTGTGCATATTTCAACTAGAGTCCACATGGGATTCCGAACATTAGGTTCAATCCATTAGTTTCCCTTATTGCTTCTGTAGCTGATCAATATATCGGAGAGTAGGCTGAGCTTCTGTTGCTAATCAGTATATCGGGGAGTAGGCTGAAAATAAGTGGCATCACAAGAAGCAAAGTTTAGTCTTTGCCTGAATTCTTTCAATTGCATCATACTACTAGGCTTACGAGAAGTAGAGTCATGGGGTTATCACAGACAAGACCATTCTATGAACCAATATCTCTGCTTGTAAGACTTTGCATATGGGTCGAGTTAGAATACCAGATAATGAACCATCCCCGAAATGAGGTGATAGTTTGAATACCTTCTTATGTGGTTCAGTCTGTGACAGCTTTTTAAAATAAAGAACCATTCCATCCTTTTTATTTTGATTCAATAGATTCTGGACCGTGTGATTGACATCAACCTGACTCTTCAAAACTTTCAGGTCATTGACATTAGTCTTCTGTCAAAGTAGTGACCTTCAATGTCCTACTTTTGGAACCGGACAATTCGCTAATAATCATCTCTCACAGAAACTGAATTCATTACATCAAACTTACTTCTTAAAATCTCTGATTTCCATCAGCGCCTGTTTAGGTTGGAAGGTTTTCACATCAATAAAATTGAGCTACTTCAAATGACGAGGAAATAGCGGCAAAAATTGTTCAATATTCCACGCGCTTTTCACTGAAATGCATAAAAACCATGCGAACATTCCTTTTTATAATGCCTATTATATGAAATATTCGCAATTATGGCAAAATAGATTGGAGAAATCAATTATATTTGGTCATCAATATTCATTATAGCAACCGGACATTCAGCGAAAAATAGGTCACCGCTCGGCAAAGACGTCGGAACCCACACCTGGCGATTTCTGTCAGAGCGTAGAAACAAAAATATTAATTAATTAGTAATAATAACATTTTCGATCACAGAAAAATGTGAAAGGCGGCATAGGACAAGTGGAAGACAGCAATGTGAGCGAAGCGAAAGAGAAGCTTAATCGAGGGAACAATAAAATAAGGAAAAACGACAACAAACCTAACAACAACAATAGAATTTCAACTATCATAGAACCGGTAACCAATTCACCTAGTTTGAAGGAGGGGGTTCCATTGGGTAGAATGAGTAAACAATAAGGAGACAAAACAGCTCACATATGGTCTCTATTTGGACAAACAATATAAGTAATACTCGATTAATCATAATTATCGCCAATTACTGTAGGCAATTCTCGATATAATAAAGTGTGACCTGTCCACTCAGAGTTCTATCATATGTCCAGATATTTCCAATTGAAAGTTCAAATAAAATAAAAATCGCTGTGCCTCGATGAAACCGCTTGCTATTTGACTAAACTGGCAAATAATTTGCCGATGGCATAAATCGTATAAAGCCAAGTAATATTCAGCATTATTTCATACCGTTTTCCCTAATGCTGACATCTGTGACACAAAAATACTCGGAACTTAGAAAATGCTCGAAGAATTAAGCAATTGAATGGTAAAATTATCCGTTTTTAGCATACATACCTAGCTGTCAAACCATTCATGAGGAGACATCAGCAACTCTGCCCTTCGAAAGCTCCTCTATTCCCCTCGTTGCTCCTATGATTTCCGGCCAGGTTCAGGAGTGCTACGGCTGTTCTTCATCACTTAATGTGTCGTCTTCAATGTCAGGCATTGGAAAACGAAGAATGGCCGCACATCCTGTGAGGAGGCTCAGCTGCTCACCGGAGACATGCATCGAAGAGAAGATGAGCACAGTACCGTTCTGTAACAGTTATTTTTAGCTGTTGCAGCAATGGGAATCTGATTTTTTTGAACCTTGGATTCTGATGAGGCATGCAGCGACATAGTTCATTTTGTAATTTACAGTATTTTACAATATCATTACCAATTTTCGACAGATAATGATTGGTAGCAGCGTGTACTTCCCATTTTGGACTCTAGTTCGCGCTTAAGGTCAATGCTTTCAATGGAGATTTGATGGCTAAATTCAAATTCAGTGCTTGGCTGCCACTGTTGCAAACCATTACATTACTGCTGAGAGGATGCAGAAATGCTGATAAGCTTCTCGCAAAGTAACAATGGGTGTCGTAAATAAAAACACAAAGATACGCTACTTCTGTCAACCATTATCAGGATCTGAAACTATTAGCAATAACCCCGAGTATATGACCGCGATAACAGAATTCCAATAGTTATCGAAACTACTTTAGATGGGAGAGCAAAGTCGACGGAACACTGAGGGCTTTTCTTCACCCACCTCTTCAACCCAATACAAATGTAGGTACTTTAACTTATCGCTCGTTATCGGCGGGTAGAAACTACTTTACGAAACTGATCCCTCACCTGTTCTCGTACACTTTCAACCAGTTCCACATAGCGCTTCCTTGTCGCTAAATCTTGTGATCGAAAAAGTGAGTCCGAAAGCAATAACGTCTCAATGGCCTGTTCCTTATTCGCCATGCACACATGCCTACAATAAATCGTCTGCATACCTACGATTCTAGTCCGTTTTTCCGACTACACGTATACCATCAAAACAAAAAACACTTCAAGGCGGGACGTATTATTATGGAACTACAGCATACACTTGAAGGCAGGTATACTTTAGAAAAAGGAGAAATCACTGTGCATTTTTTAAAAATGTTCCACAAATTCATAGAACTCGGTTACGGCCACAGACGAAAAAAAAAATGAAGACAAACTGGAAAGGAGCTCACTTGTAGCCATAGAAAGCTCGATCCGGTTCTGTTGACATTAATTCGTAAAAAGTATTGAGTGCCTTCACCTCGGCTTGCGCCTAAATAAGACGGTAATTAAGATATTAACAATAATATGTAAAGTTCAAATTGGAAACAGCACAGCACTAGGTTCTTTTTCACATTATCTGAACCAAGTATACTAAAGATATAAGATATACGATCTCACGGAGAAAAGTGAGTGGCCAAAGCTTGACAGAGGACAATTTTCATCAAGCCCTTTGCAAAAATCCTTACCTTAGTATCGGCTAGACGAATAGCAACAGCCGGATCCTCCAAGACCTCTTTTAAAGCATGTTTGAAACCGCTACTAGAATGTGTCAGCATAAACTTCCCACGTTGTTCAGTTGTAATCTGAATAAGCTACTCATTACTCATCATTGTATAAAACAGACTTTCGTTAGGATTCTCGTTGAATTAAATACCTTTTTCCCTTGAGCATCAGCATACCGCAACAGGTGATCCAAAAACTGCTCTTTGAGGAAACCTCGACTTGCGATGAGAACACATTTTATAACCTACAACATCTCGCGACTTTGCAAAATCCGTCTTAAACATGAAGAAAGGGCAAGCTCGAGATATTCGTGAGTAAGCTTGCAAACCACGCAAGAAGAAGTTGCAATAAATAATAAGATTTTACAACAAAAGAAAAATGCAAGACAGGGACTAGATTCCTGAAAAATCATTCACTCCACTTTCGATTTAGTGTACCCACACCTCGTCTAATGATTATCCCAGTGCCTCCGCGTAGCCTGTCGGAAATTCATTTCGTCGAAATATTGGTTCATTCAGCTCCTTATTAAGAGATAATCGATGATGCCTTATACCCAAGCCACATTACCAGTACTCAAAAAGTTAGTGAAAAAGGGAACCATCATGATTAGCACCAACAAAATAACATTTAAAAGCTACAAACGAAAAAAAAAACGATAAGGAACTGACATTGAAGTCGACGTGACGCAGGAACGCTGCTGATACTGCGTCCAGAAACCTTTGGATGCCTTTATCATGTTGAGAAGTGAACCCCTTTCGTTTGCGTGGGATCTGAGGGGTAAAACAAAAAATGACGGTCACCAGCAGTAGCATCGAATATCTCACAGAGGCACAGATTCCGTAGAACCATGAAAAATACCTGCATATCAATTTTTGCCCGCACAAGAGTCATTGCTGGGGTGAGTAGGCAGACATGAGCCAATCCTTCATGCAGAACAACAGCAGCAACGTCTGCCTGAGCTGCAGGATCAAGTGCAGTGTCAAGCCGTTCTTAAACAAAGTTATTGCTAACAAAATTTTAGACGAAATAAAGCCAAAACAGGGAAATAATTTGGAAATAGGAAGAACCTATATCGATCGTATCCCATTCCGTTTTTTCCAGCGTGAATTTTCTATTTGGCTCCAAGTCAAGGGTATGATAAGCCCCAAGCTTCACAAGATCATTCTCTTGTATGTTTCGACCCTGAAAACAACCGAACAACGATCTTGCTACTCCAAGGAGAAAAGCGCATGTACAACAACAAAGGATAATATGAAGGCTGCTCATGAAATGTCTCGATCAATTGAAATGTTACAGAAACTTACCTTGAGATGAAGAGCATTTGCTCCAGGATCAAAATCGATTGCTTCCACGCTGATCGTTAGAACGGTGTGCATTCGCTGACTAGAAGTCGTGCCAGTCGATGTTTCAGTGACAACCTGTGATGAGTTTTCTCAGCAAAACCGGACTATCTATACAACAACGACCAGCGATGGCGTAAACCCAGAACTAAACGTTTTCCTCGGTTTGTACAATCGAATATTCTCAGAAATTATGCATTATTTGCATAAAGAAAGACTACAAACAAGTGAATCTATGATGGAATTTTTGTATAGGTGCTTGTTGTAAGGATGTTGATGTGGTTATACTCTGGGATATCAGTGAGGTGAATCTGGTTTTTTGATAAGCTAAGCTAGTAGAACTAACCTTACGGATAGTTTTACTGCGAACAACGTCACCAACACGTATCAGATTATATATGTGCCACATATCCTCGGAATCGTCCGGAATAAGTGCGACATACCTGAAATACAAAAAATTAACAAGTTTAATATAATCGAAAATAAGGTACCCAAGCAAAAACACGCACCCCTATCCTAAAAAACCGATTAATTACTAGCTAATAACGATAAACCACAGAAAAAGCAAGTCTGAAACTCACCCCGGTCCGTTTTTTTCTATTCCTCGCTTTATAAGCTTCATCTTGAATGCGTAGTTTGGAGAAACCTTCAAAAACGAGTAAAAGGAGGAAATAAGAGAGATTGCCAAGGCAGAGCGACTGAAAATGAAACTTACTCAACATAAAACCGCTCTTTCAGAGCACCAGCTTCGTGAGCATTAAGTGGGAACTGAAAACAGCTGCCACCCGTGTCGAAATAAAATTAAGCGTCAGTTCTAGTGTACACAGGTTCAATGCAGAACAACTTTACAACTTTACGATGACAAAGCTGCCCACACTCAGGTTATGAGGCTAGTTTGGAGCGGCTGCAAGTTGTCTCTGACGGAGTCTTTGAGGGCAGACGGTTCTTTCAAAACTTTTTAGTACGAAGACATGGGGTGTGTTGTGATTTACTCTGAAAACACCCTAGACAACACACAGGGAACGTCGGAATGGGAATTTGAAGCGTAGTATACAACTTTTTGAGGGTTTACCTCATTCCAATGCCTAATGAAGGTATAAATGGTCAAAAGGGTCAACCATAGGTGTTGATAACCAATTATTTGAGGGGTTCCGAAGAAGTGCGAAGAAGCAAACAATCAGGATTACAAGCAAGTTACTTAGTACCCAAGTAGTAGATTACATATGGACTAACCACCTTTATAGGAATTTCAGGGATATTCGGTAATCATATAAAAGACTTTGTTGATCCTAACTAGGCTAATCGATAGCTGTCTTCCACAGACACGAAGATTTTTTGACCTGCCCCTCAATTCTGGTTGTTCAAAGTAACCTACTGAACACCTATTTTTCTAGATGGGAATGATTTAAGGCAATGGTTCCGGGGGATTACCGGACATAAGCCTGTGTAGACTAATTTTTCTCGAAGTTACAACACTCGAACTTCGGCTAGGTCTTAAAAGCAGATCAAAAGAGCTTAGGAATAGTGCAGAACTGGCATTATAGCGCGTCGGGCCCCAGTCTGCTGCAAAGAGTCTTTTAAGCCAAGCCGATAGCTAACTCTACCCGCTTTCTTCGCTGGTCGTTCGTGTAGTTGAGTATCTTCGACACAGAAACTGTTCAATTAAATTCTGGTCTCTTTCGTAATCTACTAGCTTTAGTTTTTCTGTTAACTAGATAATGTTCAGCAAGCAACAAAGATTCTTCCAAATTTTTCGGTTCTTGGTTGAGGCATGAGCTATGCTTGTATTCTGGTAAAATGGTATAATTAGTGATGCAGTCGTGTTCTCATATAGACCCAGCTCATCTCCCCATTTTTTTTCTTCTACCTCTTTATCATTGTCTATCACTCTTTATCAGCGGTGATACCTTACTCTTCGTGTGATACCAACAGAGTATTATGTTGGAATTTTTATTACGTGTCGACGTGTGTGTCATTGTGTGTGTCTATAAGTATGTGTGTATCGGAGGGCATGTGCCGGTATGTATCGGTGAGTATGTTGGTGTGTACATGTGTCTATAGTGTGTGTGTCGCTGTGTGAATATAGATTGTGATTTTGAAACAATAACTCTTCAGATCACTCGAAATCGTGAAGGACACAAATAACAGAGAAAGGTTATCGATGGACAGGACAGAAAGGATAAGAATTTATTAGGGCCGATAAAGGCAGAAAGCGCAATAGGTAAGGTGAACAGCTTTTCACCCTTAGCAGCAGAGCTTCAGCGATTACATATGTTATTTGGAATGTGATCGCAATGATCTGAGTTAGAGTACGATACTCACTGATAAAGCCTGATGGTAAAGGGTTTTGAATGACAGGAGTCATTGCATTGTTGCACCCTTCTTACTTCAGTAAGCACTGGAGCCACGAAACTTATCCATATGAAGCCTTATGGGATCGCAGATAATAAGAAGTGGTGCGTGAGTATAGGTATCAAGTGATAGGAAGTGATACTAGCTAGTATTTGCTTATCAAGAGTGATTGAAGAGGAAAGTCACCGATTTCCTGTGTTCTTTTCTGAGATGATGTGGTAGAAGAGTTGGTAAAACAAATGTGATGTTAATTGACGATGGGTGGTAAGTGACAAAGGTAAGTAACGACAATAAGGACCCATAAAGCCTCAATTATGGGAAAAAACCAAATCTCTCTAATCCTTTATGATCACATCACGAGGAACACTGTGTTCTTCTACTCTGACAACTTTTCAGCTCTTTTGATCCGTTCCTTTCAAGATTGGCTTCTTCTTCCTGACAAGACGCCCTCACTATACATACTTCGTGGTTGCTTCTTTTTACTTCTGAAAATAACTTATTTCAGACGGCTTCCTAGTTCAACATTATTTGCTCTAACAACGACTAATGCCATTTCTCAAAATGGATTTTGCTGTTTACAGTAATAGCGAAACAATCAACAAACAACTTGAATGGCTAGTAAGCTTCACCAATTCCATATTCATCTAATTTCGCCACCTTCAACAGCCTCGTAGTCGTGATTCACCGTAGAACAATTTGGGTTTAATGGCTCTTTTTCGAGGGAATAAGTCATTTTGTTAAAGTAGATAGAATCTTCTGAAGAACTGAGAGAGGGATTCGACAGTATTGAATGGTTCCTCACTTGATTAGTATGATTGAGGCTTAGGTGTTTTCTAGCGGAAACATCCAAATTTTCGTGTAGACCATAGTTTCGAAAAACTCATAATTTCTGTGATTTTCCAGTTTGCCTCAATGTGCCGGCCAATTCGAATCACAAGTTGTTGCTTACTCCTCCACAGCTCCCCTCAGACTACGAAAAACAGAAGGCGCAATTTTAAACAGAAACTGCAAATTGTAAGTTCATTGTTAGTACTTGGAATACTATTGAGTAACGACCAATAGTTAGATCGGGAATTTGTGGGGAATTGAAAAAAGGTCGTCGTAGAATATTTGTATAGGAATCAGTTTGGAACAAAAATACCTAATAGCCTGAATGTTTAATACTTTGTAGCAAACAGGGATTTTGGATTTTCATATTTTTGGAAGATCTTCATTCAGTTAGGGCGAAAGCAGACCAGTAAGGGGTCCCACTTACTTCTTTTGTATGGAACCTGATTCCGTGATCGAGTTCCGCTGATGCTAGATCCTTTCTTTGTAATTGATGGCCAATTAATCTAAGCTTTCCTAAAAACCGTCTAATGACTTTAATTATTTCAACAAATACTGAACAAAAAGTCCGCTAATACCCACAAAAAAGTCGAATGCATGGCGTATTCCCGTGAGATTGGTCGACATCCAACACAGAATCCCTTCATTTTTGACTGAGGCGGGAGCGTCTATAATCTAATTGTCAAAGGACATTTTTTGGCAAAATTTACCTAGCATAGTACCAAAAAGGAAATCCCTTGAGCTCGAAAAAAATGTGGTCAAGTTAGCGGCAACGGGAAGGCATGCCGGTGGGAAGGCGTAGCAGGGCTGCTCGCCGATCGCCCATTGACTTCGGACCACGGAACCTGAGACTTTCAAGGCTTTATATATAAAGATACCCAATTTTGATACGTATTCAAAGCAGGCGGAATTCCTGCGATAACGTAGGAAAATCGGCAAAACTGATGAGTAAACGAAAACAAAGTAACAGAAGACTGATTCAAGAAAGAACGAGTTAGTACGACCGTTAGGTTATTTCACAATAACTCGTCCGACTTTGGAAAGTGCATTCAAGCGCTACCTTCTTCACTCTAGAATACTCTGATTACTTATAGGCCTTAGATGCTCTCGAGTTTCAGGCATGGACATGTATTCTGTGTGCATTCATATGTATAGCATTGGTTATATCCGTCTGCATAATGCCACCGGCGTATTACTGTATCTATCTGATAGGCTGTATTGACTTCTTCTTTTTGATTTACTGGAATTGCTCTATGAGGAGACTGGAGTACTCAAAACGCTTGAAAAAGAGCTCCATTGGGATTGGAACGTTGAAGAACAGGAAGCAAGTGATGCTAAGAAGGGTGAGTTTTTGGTTACTTTTTCGGCAAGGGTGTGGTGTACTGAAGGTAGTGGTCGTGGAGACGAGATTGAAGTCATTAATGATCTACAACAATCCTTACTGCGTTATGGTTCAGCCATGGTAAACATGTTACTAAAAAACTGGTTGAATGTGCTTGGGATCTCGGTAGTTCAATGGATTAGCACGATGACTATAAGAACATGGGCACGGGTTCGAGTCTCATTGTAAGACTGCTGTTGTTCACATTTCACTTACCCTTCACAATTTTAGGAACAGGTATTCCATCTGAGCAAACTGAGTTGAAATACCAGAAATTCTATACGATCCGTAAGTTAGGAGTCGGTTCAAATTAGCCGTAATTGCGTAGAAGATGAAGTCTTTCTCACTGGTAGAAGGTCACACTGGTATCTTACACAGTAATAAAGCTCCAGTTGACATCAAGTCAAGTACGGTTATTCGAGTGAAACCCAAAAAAGGAGTAGTCGGATCACTCCTTGAGTAGCAGCAGCTTTCAGATGAATAGACCACTTTTCAAAAGATCATTTTACGGGGGCAGTACTGTGGGCAATCAAACCGGTCTAGTGTTAACAATGGAGTGAAAAAGGGCGAAAAAGAAAGACATACCATAAAACCCATTGATAAAATAGTTAATATCAGGAAGTTTATACAGATACCTTCCCACTGATAGTAAATTGAATATAAATAATTTACAATTTGTTCAGGGTTTCGGTTTGTAAATTTATCGTTCAAAAACGATGAAGTCCTTAATAAGGGCTCTAAAGTCGAAAAATAAGTGTGGTCAAGTAGTGCCAATGGGAAGGGGGTTCCCGAATGGGAGGAAGATTCAGAAGAAACTGTACTGATAACCCATTGGCTCCGGACCACACACGCAGTTCTTTCTACACGCATTTGTATAAACAGACTAGCTTCCGTCGCGTATTTCATACTGTTCAAACAGTCGCGTTAACATGTGGGAATCGGCGATTTCCGATAGCACCATAAAACAACATAAAAGGGCTGATTTCAAAGAAATTGAAAGGCTCCTTAAGATTTGCTGTTGACAGGTCTCTTCCTCTACTTTATCAAAGCTGGTCGCCAATCTCCTTTGATGCCCAATAAGGAGGCGAAGGAAGGGTGCCATAAATGGATGTGGGCACTACGAAAGCGGTATAGGTCGTTAAGGGGCACAGACCGAAAGAAAATACTAGGCTGCCTAGTAAGGTTTTTTTCCAGCAGTCTCCAACATTACTTAAATTCGTACTATTTGCGAACTAAAGTGAGCGGATCCAAATTCCTACCGTAATCCTATAGTTTTTGGTACTGTCTCAATAGTAATATTGAGGTGGAGTAATGAAACCTTGAGAGCTATAAAATCAAGTGTTATAGGTTTGACACAAAGCGCGATAGTTAATATTTGAATGAAAAGCCTGAGGCTGTATTGTTCCGGAACTCTCACAACAATCCCAAAACTGCTTCGCAATACTACCAGATGGAAATGATGTAAAGGACAGTGATGGGCTCGGTAGAAGTGTGGCCTGTACCAAAAGTTTTCGTTTTGGTACTCGTTCTTCTGCCCGTCATCCCGTCCACCCTGAAAGACTCTAGCGTTCGGAATTGTTCAGGAGGAAAAATTATTGTCAACTCGAGTTGATTATTTCCGATTTTCTTCAGAACATAACTGTTGCCATCGGTAGTGCATGGGCGGCTGGTACTCGCTCTTCTGTCCGTCATCTCGTCCACCCTGGAAGACTCTAGTGTTCGGAATTGTTCAGGAGGAAAAATTGTTGTCAACTCGAGTTGATTATTTCCGATTTTCTTCAGAACATAACTGTTGCCATCGGTAGTGCATGGGCGGCTGTTGTATTCGCCATACTTGTCCTAGACTTTATTGGAGTAGTACAATTACTGCCCAGAAAATCGCTGACGACATTTTGGTGTTGTTTCTACCTCATATCACTATTTCTTGTGCTATTCTGTATACCATCTGTCAATTGCACAGCATTCTGCTATATGGAGAGTGTGGCATCGGAATTTAAAAATATTAATCGCGATTTTAAAAACGACAACAACAAACATCAGGTAATTCAGTTTATATTTACCGTCCTAAACAAGTTGGTTGGAAATCATGTCTATTGAAGCTACCGGTTGTCAGACACTATATTCGTGGACATGGGCAACTACTGAAGCTATTAGAAGTTATCAGTGGAGCAGTCAGGTAGGTACAAGACAGAGGTCCTCGTTACACGGTAGACCGGATAGGATACCGGCGGGATGAGTAGTGGCATGGGTGCCGACGGGATGGGTATTAGTATAAGCGAATCTTTATAACATGAACCTAAAGGAGGAAAATGTTGGGCATGCGATAAGGACGCCAAAAATGTCGTGAAAAGCATTTATGTTTTATAGTGAGAATTCGGATCCATAGCAAATTAGGCTTTTTCTACATGGTGCATGGATAGGATCCCGGCGGGATGAGTAGGAGACATTTGCATGTTCGTACCGTAATCCCACATATGCTTCATTTTGCTACCACACGACTATCTAGTAGAGAAAGATGTTGGGCTTGCGGTAAGGAGTCGGGTTCCTACTAGGTTAAACATCTTCTCTACGCCCTGCTGGATAGGAAGTCGACGGAATAAGCATGGTTGTTGAACAACTTTCTTAATATGAAGCACCGATAAAAACACCATATGGCACCGTATTCTTACCGTAATCTCACATTGTCGCATACCACACTTGGCGAAGTTCTCGTAAGAGGAAATAATGATGGGTCTATAACGGAATACTAGTTCCCTACTGAGTAACCCTATAATCAACAGTCATCAAGTACAACCTCATTAGTGCTGCTAATTATTTTATGTTACTAACCAGTCAGGTTTATAAAAGCACCAAAGAGGGAATCATGATGGGTCTATAACGGAATACTAGATCCCTACTGAGTAACCCTATAATCATCAGTCATCAAGTGTGACCTCATTAGTGCTGCTAATTATTTTATGTTACTAACCAATCAGGTTTATAAAAGCACCAGGTCGGTGATCGATGGCTCCAGTGAATTTGGTGCTCTTCACCCTCCCCCTCACTTATGCCAAATTTGGAAGCCGACTTGGTGCACATGTAAGTAAGCTCATCATGACAGCGGTGGAACCTTTCACTTTCTTCTCGCTTTTGTTGCAAGTGAGGGATGGGCTGGACCTCTATGATCAGATGATCAGTCAGTCTCTGCTCTACGTATCACCTTGTTTTTTGTTTATTTGCTAATTCCAGCGCATGGTGTTCGGCTCACTTCACAATGAACTTCATAGCAATTTACAAGATCGCTTGCTACTTATATAACTTTGATTACGACATTACTCGTGTCAATCAGCTTTGGAATCCAGTGATGCTCTGTTTCTTGGCATTATTCATGCTCCTTCAGTCGACATTTATACTACATACAGCTTTAAAACTACGGTATCTGATATTGGGTATGGGTAGCCCCATGATGGGTGTTGCAGCTTGCGATCGTCTCCCACATGAACAGGTTAGTGAGGGTGTTTTTGAAATGACAGGAATCAGTGTAATTATGTTATCAAGTTATGTATGCTTGAGATACCCTTGTAAAGGCACAGTTCAGAATAATTTTGGGTCGTCCAGAAAAATGAAAGAAAAGGTGGGAATTATGCGATGGAGGCGAAGAAAGTACGCGAATTGGTGTTTCCAAAACGATAAAAGGTTTCAAAAAAGTCGTTAAAGGGGACTGGACGAGAATAAGGTCAGAAAAATTGAATTAGTAAGGGGCGTTTGAACAAGCTTTTCAATAAGTGTGATTGCGTACGTGTGGGTCCCAGTGCGAAAAGCTTACTACAGTAATCGAAAATGTCCTTTGAATTCATCTGCTCATTGTCAGAAGCAGAACTTAACAAAAACACTATTGACAGCAAAAAAAAAACCCACCTTCTTCATCCTCTTAAGGTAGAAAACTTTAGATAAAGGACTGCAGCAGCAAAAAGTATAAAAGAGAATAATAGAATATGAGTAAAACCAGTCGGATCGCCCTGCTGACTAGAGTATACTAGATTATCAAATGTCTTTGAAGATGTAGCTCCTTTTCTTTACGGATACATCATTAAACGAGAGTCCAATATTATCAGCGGTCGATAAGTTTCGCCAAGAATGATATCAAAGCAAGGAAACCGTAATTTTTCACTATATCGCAAACTTCGCTGGTTAACGCTCGCAGTCTAATAGCAAGAAGTGAACCAAATTCAGCTCCTTATAATCACACCACTTACCCTTCTTCTCGAATGAAACATATCAAAAATTCAAAGCTAGATCGTAAATAAGAAAGGCGCTAGGATTCAACTGATGAGTACCTCTCCTTTTGTCAGTGTTCCCATACTGCCTCTTTTGCTCTCCAAGTTCACGGGATTAGGAGTTATGGATTTCCACTCAGTTATTTATTTCGCGGAAAACCCGGCCCTTGGGGTGGAGTCCGGCCCTAATGCTCACCATAGGTGTTCCCTTACTGCCGCCTGCCTCCTACTAAGTTTGAACGCACTAGAGCCAAACTGAAAATTTTGGCGCAAACTTCGCCTTCTGTGAGCGGGGTCCGGTCCTCCCTCCTACGATAAGTGTTCCTATCCTGCCGCCTCTACTCTTGCCAAATTTGAACGCCCTAGGGACAAATTGATAATTTCGGAACAAAATCCCGCCCTTTGTGGGTGGACTCTGGTCCTGCCATCCACCACACATGTTCCCATCCTGCCCTCCGTACTTCTACCAAGTTTGAACGCTCTAGTTCACCGCGGGTTGTTAGACTGAAATGAGAAGGGTAGAGAATGGAGAAAGAGCAATGAATAGAGTAGCTAAATTCCAAATTCTGTATAGGTAAACATGACACCATGCCAGTGTCAATCGAAGTCATGGTGTCGAAGTACTCGTTCACTCCACACTCACTACATTCCGCAACGCTCGCTCCATTAGCCTGCCCACCAATTTACTGCTCTAGTAAGAAGGAAATGTTGGATGGAGCTAGGTTCTCTATATCAATACCATTATCGTAATCATAATTTTGCGGACGGACAGACCGACAAACCTACAAACCGTCATACCCACATACCGACATACCGACACACCGACACACTAAGTTTCTGCTTGCTTGAGAGATATCACTTCAACACCCCGCTATCAGCTGATTGCATGATGAGTTCTAGTGTGAATAGAGCAACGTGTATCTCCTCGACACTCCTCTGACAGTCACCCCTTGATGGGCGTGGATGTCGACGAATCCGGCAGTAGGGCTCATATTATGTCCTGTCCACTGAGTTTCTCCTCCCGACAGCGGCCTTTGTGTTACCCTTTGGGACCACTGGAGAATTGTAGAGAAAGTCGTGTGAACCATTTTTATCGTGAACTGGGCCTTTTTATTGAAAAGCGGGAGTGTTGGTGGAGAACAGTGCATCAGTAGTGAAGAAAACGCGGAAATCGGCATGACATGAAATCTAAACATTCGTAGTAGTAATGAAAATAGGGTCTATACAAGATCACCATGACGGAAATGGCATTGATGGAGTACTTGGACGAGATTTCAGTCGTTGCAGTTTCGTAGAGAGGCGGCCCCAGTAAGCCAAAAAACCCGAAGTTCCCTTTCACTGTCGACATGACTCATATTGAGTCGTTTAAATATCCAACGTGTGTCCTCTACTACAAATGGTACAGGCTCTACATTGCCGTCAAAACTTGTCCGTCTTTCGGGGTAGACGTCGACGATGCCGTTCCCAAAGCCATTGTTGATCCTTAGTGATTCCTCCCTGAAGCCCTGGAATGCCATGTGCAGGTGTTAAGCATGAAAAAAATGAGTCCTAAT
Organism: Haemonchus placei; assembly: GCA_900617895.1. NCBI lineage: Eukaryota > Metazoa > Nematoda > Chromadorea > Rhabditida > Trichostrongylidae > Haemonchus > Haemonchus placei. The sequence goes on from UZAF01017379.1 coordinate 43,271, forward strand.
GCTTCGATCCTTTGCAAGGCTAACTCGTCTAGGCGTGAGTGGAGCTACCATGCGGCAAGCGTGGAACGGCGAGCGTTTTCAATCATGCAACATTAAAGGCACTGTTAACAAAAAAGTAAGGGTACCCTTTTTTTGACGGTAATA
>UZAF01017380.1:16851-42348 GCA_900617895.1 Haemonchus placei
AGATGTCGAAAATGCGCGCAGTAGTTCTCCATTTTCATACGAGTCCTGGACAGAAAAACTTCGACAAATGTTGACAGAATCCTAAAAGGAATATAGAGGAGGATCTACTCTTTCAGAAAACACATAACTTCATTAGGTTGGATCCTTGATCATCTTTACAACGGTTGATAAATCCGGGGTGTCAAAAATCGGCGGAAACTTTTCGGACAACCCAATATTTTGTAAACTCTGCAACCGTTTTCTTACTTTGGAACCCCATTTAGTAAACTTTCCAACCAATTCGATGAATGGCAAACTCGATTTCACAAATTCCCTAACCTCAATCTCCTGCGAGCCGTAAAAGTGAGGCTATTACGGCTCGCAGGAGATTGAGGTTAGGGAATTTAGGAAAAAAATAGGGGAAAAAAATGAAGAACATTTTCATCTGCTGAGCCATTAGCAGACAACGAGTGATTCCCTATTCGCTGTCGTTACGGACTGAGGTGAAAAATCCCGTACTTCTACAGCCAGAGTCAATTATTTTTCTTGTTCTTTATCATTTTTCATTCACTGTAGAGCGGGGTACTATGATCTCGTCTGTTCCGCTGCTAGTTTCCTTATTCATGTTTCCTGGATTTTGCATCGCTACGCACACATACAGTAGCGCTCAAAAGTCTTCGGTGAAATGGTTCTTCAGCCGNGGTACTATGATCTCGTCTGTTCCGCTGCTAGTTTCCTTATTCATGTTTCCTGGATTTTGCATCGCTACGCACACATACAGTAGCGCTCAAAAGTCTTCGGTGAAATGGTTCTTCAGCCGTACTATTCAGTCGTAACTTCTTTCCTACTGGATCTAATCATGCGAAATTTCTGTATTTGGAGCGTGGATGTATTGTGAACATTTACCACTACTAACCTCCAGTCTGATCATGTTCCAGATATTCCATAGAGCTTGAACTCAAAATCGACTGAAAATACAGATGTTGGTCCTCCTAGAATCTCTTTCCTTTTCATCATGTCAAATGTGTACGAGCGGCAACGACGATCACAATAGATGAGAAAAACGCACATGAGGTGCGAATAAGTGCAGACGCCAACAATTTTAGTTTTAGCAAAATGTGCTACTGCAACAAACACCTTACTCTATCTGTGGATATTGCAGCTTTACAGCCAAATAGTGTTTAGTAAGGTGAAATATGCTCTAGTTAAACATATCCAAATTTCGCGTCATTTGGTCTACTAAGAAAAAAGTTATGAACAAAAAAGCGTCAAAGCATTTCACCGAATACTTTTGAGCGCTAGTGTCTGCTATGTTCGTCTGCCCCTCTGTCCCACCAACCCATCTCGAGCTTGAGGTATGCAGCGCAGCCCTCAAATCCGCGAAGCATGGAATGAATGACTCGCTGAAGGTACCAGGTGCCCATTCGATACCGGAAGGCATTGACCCGTCGTTTGGTTCAGTAGAAAACCGCACAGATGTATAAAAATCACGTGAGTTGTTTATTATGACGACGAGTGCTGCGCAGGCAACCGGCTGATAAAAGTATTTCTACTCCAGGAAGACAATCAATTGCTCCAACTAGTGCAGCCGTAAGCATATGACAAGGGAGCTGCGTCGCTTTGTCCGAGTCCTATCTTGAGAACGTAAAGCGTACTTGGCTTTCTTGGTGACTACCTTTTCTCGACGACCGGCAGCAAAATCAGGAAGGATAGTCTTGCCATCAGTGCACTTCTGCAGTAGTTCAACCATTTCTGGTATTTTCCTAATCGATGGCAGTGTCCTCCTCCTTCCGTAAAAGAGGCCAGCCTTCTTTTTCTGATCTTAAGAATTCAGTTAAACTTAGCAGCGAGACTCAATACGTTTAAACCGTGCGCCAGTCCTAACGTATCGCCCGGCTAACGTAGTGTTCTTCTCCTTCTTGTGTTAAAATTGACCCGCCGCCTGCACTCTCCCAAATTCGATAAGCTTAATAGCTTCATATTTCAACTTGACTGCGTGTTTTTATTGAAGTACGCTCACACCACGCTCGCCCCCTACATCCCCCCGAAACATCGCTGGATCAATTTCATTTACATTCTACTATCTAGCATCGGCGTCTTTTATCTGATCTTGATCTGCAGGAGTCATCTTGATCTTGATCTGCACGAGTTCCAACTCTGAAAGCGTCAGTTATATGGGCAATTTTCGTGCTCGTCTAAGCTCCTGTGAGCTCCAAGTCAAACTCCCATTAGCATCCCCATCCTGCCGACTGCACTCCTGCCAAATTTGAATGCTCTAGGTCCATTTGGACAGGAGTCACGATTTTCCGCTCAAACAGTTATTTCGCACAAATCCCCTTGTAGGGGGACTTAGGCTCTGACACCATCCCGCCACCTATCCTATCAAGTTTGGATGCACTGCGTCCACAGGGACAGGAGTTATAGATTTCCGAACAGACACACACATACACAACGCAAACACACAGCAGACACACTTAGTCGATTATATAAGTAGGATTGCCTCGGCAGAAGGTGTATCACTTGTTCGCATCTTCATGTTCTCCAAAATCCGCGCACAAACTCAAAGACGTCATTTCACTCGACGACAAGCACAGCTGTCCCAGAAATTTTTACCGAAGTTGTTCAGCATTTCGCTGACAGAGGAATTTTCGGATACATACATATTTGCCGGATCCATTTCGTGATGTAGCTATAATACTACTCCCCAACTCACTGGTTGCAACACACTTCTACTTTTCACAGAAAAGTACAGAGAACTGGACTGCGTTGACACAGGGGGTCTGCGTCTGCGGTGTGTGATTGCATTCAAACACACACCCTCATACAACCCAAGACGCGACTGTACCCACCTTGCGCTGAAGTACTCAAGATTACTGATCACTAGGTTGTGAGGAAAGCTCTTGCCGTTTTCGCGTACGCGCCTATAAATTTACACTTTGTCGGCTGTCAAATCAGATCAATCGCATGCGCCTTAGGTGAGTCATTAGATGCTCCTCCTGTTAGAGTGCTTTCATCAGAATTCTGTAACGTTTTTGGAATCTTTAATAGATTCTTTTTGTAGAGTGGATAAGACTGCTTTTCGAAAGATTCACTCCACTAGTCCAAGCTTCGTCGAACTGCAAAGGAGGCAGCCACAGACATTAACGTTGCATCAAGTCAAAGAGCGATTTGGTCGACAATTGTCGGTTGATCACGAAGAGCTAAGCTAGCACTGCTAACAGCAGTTGAAGAAGATTGCGTCAATTTTTGAGAGAGATTGCCAAGAAGGTGTGCGTTACAAATACAGACGTCGATGACCACTTCATGCAGCTTGAATGGTGAAGAAACTTGACATGTTGGTGCCACACCGATTTGTGCATAAAGTGCGCGACCGCATCTGTCATGAATCATCTTCCAGGTGTTCAACAAGCTGATGATCGAAGCTCCCCTCATCCACCCTCCTCACCAGACCTGTGACCAACTAACTTCCATTTATTTAAACATCTCGAGAAAGAAACGAGCTTTTGAAAATCAACATGGAAGCTGCCTTTCTCAGTTTTTGAAGTATAGATCATCCGATTTAACAGGAAGGGAATAATCAAACTCACATCATGTTGGAAAAATGACTAAAATCGAACGGGGTTTATTATGAACAAAAATTTTCACTATGAGTTGATTTATTGAAAATGAGCTATCAAAACGGCGACAGCTTTACTCACAACTTAATAAAGTTAGATTCATGTCATCTCTTTTATCTATTAGGAGGTTCCAAAAAAAAATCGATTTTCAGGAGGGATTTTTCGAGCTCTTGTTCTTAAAGCTTCTCAGAAGTTCAAATGTTTTTTATCCGTTCAGTATCACAGGTATTAACTTACATTTTTCCCGAAAAAAATAAACATGTTTCATTCCTATTCAATCTCTGTATCAGTTTGAACATGTAGTGTCAGATGAAGGATATTCGCATTTCAAACTTTTTCCTAGATTGGCTAAAAGGCTGCTGGTGTTTCCCATGATATAGGGTTGACTGCTTTCTTAGTCCGCCGGCCGGCCGGCCGGCGTGCCAGGCGAGGTAGTGCTAGGGGGAGGTGGGAGGCAGACGGTCGGTCGAAGGGCTGAAAACAAAGAAGAACAAGATCAAAAACCAAACAATCAGGGCTTGTACAATTGGTTTTTAATCTTGTCTCTCTTTGTTTACAGCCCTCCGAAGGGGCTGACCGGCTGTCTGCCTCCCTCCTCCCCCCTAGCACTGCCTCGCCTGGCACGCCGGCCGGCCGACCGGCGAACTATGAAAGCAGCCATTTATTACAAAGTAAATGTGAACACTGGTCCACAACTCTCCGTTCCAACAATCTATCTCTGCAAGGTTGGCTGAACAGTAGACAAGGATGGCCGTCTTTTGACGGCAATGACCGAAGCCGATCTTCATATAGCTCATGTGGGAACTTACTGAAAAGACCAACGCACCCTCTGACAGATTCTTTCTGGCACGAGATGGGGGCAGGACTTAGGACTTAGGCGGACTAAGTCCAACATACGCGCTACTTGATCGACATGTTGCCACTCATTTGTTGTATTAGAGTCTCATTGAAGCACCGAGTGACACCATCGCCTTACCGCACAATTCATACTAGTTCGAATGTGGACGCGATTTGAACGAGGACTGAGTTGTGTTGAGCATCCTAAAAGGATGGAATCGACCGCAACTCATCTCTTCATCCAATCCTAATCAGGTGAGGATGGAGAAAGTAACATAAGATAGAAGGGTAAAAGTCAAAAACACCTCTTTCAATTCCGAAAAGTAAATTGAGTCGAGTGTTAGGAAAACCTGTCTTATCACTGAGCTAAATATGACTTGGAAGTATGTTAAATTAATACCGGTAGTCAATTAATATAATTGGTCGTCAAACAAGGGTGTAATAAGGTTCCTGATTCTGAGAAGCAGATTCCCTTCTCTAAAGTTTTACACGGATGCAAAACGTACAATTATCCGAGCAGAAGACGTACCTCGTGACGTTCCTTCTTGGTTGTGATCAAGGTCGAATTCGATATGATAGTTACTGGTTTTCGTTCAAGATGGATTGCCTTGAGACCACTCACAATCGGCAGATATCCTCTACTCATAAGATGAAAGCGGTCATGCAACGTTACCTTGAATAGATATCCTAAAATTGATTGCAAAAAATGACAAGGTGAATCATCAGATGTTTAAGGACAAAAGAAGGATCGAAGAAAGCTAATCTTCGAATGTGTGTTCTCTATGAACTTTTCAGACGAGCCATCTTCAATAGGATTGGAAGAGCACTGGATGAATGACAGCGACGCGAACAGATAGAGTTCTGAAGCAAGTGATCACAGGGTCTCCGGGTGCCAAGAGAGAGAATGGAGATAATCCCAAAGAACAAAAGATCCTGGGTAACCAAAGGCTTGCTATACCTATTAGAAAGTTTTCTGAATTCTACGACAGTTCTACGACCAGAGTCCCATCATTCTACAATGAGCACAAGGCAGGAGGATTTATCTGAACTTTCATCAACATCATCTTCATACTGCAGGCTGCTATTATCGACCCATGAGATGGGTCTGACATGGCCATACTATTCAGTCCATCTTGATCAGCAGCTTTTTCGAGGTGTATGTCGAATGCTAAGGGAGAAATGTTGAGGTGACGTCGAAAGTTTTCATCTGATAAAGTTCACCCTTGCAATTATATCCTCTCGACTGTCATTATCTTACCTTCCAGTTAAACATTGGCATAGTGCGGTATACCTGAGAATTGATGCTTCTCTAGAAGTTTATCTACTTGCGCCAACATATGTAGAGTGCGTTTCAACAATATACGTCTACCCCTCATTCAACCAAAACTTTTCCTAAAAGGGTGACCCAGCTTAAAAGCATGCATCAGGGAATTAGCTGCATTACAATACAACCGGAGGTAGGTTTCAAGATCATCAAGTTTACATTTCTTCAAAATTAATGGTATACGTCCACTTTATATAACAGTTTATTTATAAAAAATCAACAGTGTACTTCATGAAAATCAATGATCAGCTGGTGCATTCTGTATGACTAAGAGCTCCATGAGTCGATGCGGCATCCTCATTGTTAATTTTATGAGGACTGAAGGGTCGATGTTTCTCCACTCCTTCAAAACAGCACTTCGCAGCTCGTCGATGGTGTTAAACTGCGTGCTATTAGCGTACTACCTATGCACAATTATTCCCCAGAGGTTCTCCATTGGGTTCAGATCAGGACTGCACGCCGGCCACTGCATAACATCAACTTTCTGTTGCTGCAACCATGTGGGTGCTGGGTCAACTTGCTAGCATGGACACTTGCTGTCCTGCTAGAAGACCGACCTTTGTCGTCAGCGGCGCCTCAGAATCGGCAATAAGTTGGATCCCATAACCTGTTGGTACTATTGCGAGGCCATTCGACAGGATGCAGATGCGAGCTCCGGCTTGCTATCCCAGCAGTAGGCTCCCCAAACCATCAGCGAATTGCCACTAGAGTTGCACCTGCTAAACTGCACTGGGTCCATCCTCAGATCACGCCAACAACATCTTGCTCTATCGGGTCCGTCCAGGTTGAACTTACCGTTGGAGAAAATTACCTAAAGACCTTGCCTTCCTTCACAGTGCACGAGCTACGCCTAGCTTCACAACTGCACCTGTTCTCAATCGGTGGTTGCAAAATCGAGATGAGCCATGTTGTGTGAGTTGGTTAGGCGTGGTGCCTTCCTCATAACTTCTCTCACAATGTTGCTGCTGCATTTGATAGCTCTCCGAACAGTCGTTTTCGACACAGAGAATTCAATTCTGTATGAATCTGGTTGGCGCTGCTGGTGCTATTCGGAGCTCTCCTCCAAATTTCACTTCGCTGGACAACTTGCATTGACGTATCCGGGCACCCTTGTTCGCGTAGGCTTCATGATCTCTGAAGAAGGAGCAAACCACGCAGTGAGTCCTTTCGATTAGCTTGGTAATGCGTTGATTGCTGAGTCCGGCCTCGTCGAGAGCTCGAATCTGACATTGCATGCGGCATTGCAAGAAGACAATACTTCGGAATGCCTGCGGCGTTCCTCGCACACAACTAGGTACCACACAACTAGGTATATATTGTAGTATACGGAGTTCATACCCATTATTCTCTTCTCGAGCGGAAGTGCTGTGGTGGCAATGGCTGCTCTACAACACATGCGTAGTTCGGATATCAGAGGATATGGATAGATATCTCTTAAGCCAACCGAGCCTTTCATCCTTCCGAAATCAAACAAGTAATACCAGATCCGTCTGGAAGTATAAAAACACTGATTTGGGCAACGGATGGCCAACGCAAGTCAGTGTATTGCCTGAATATCATTGCCGAATCTCTCCCCACCACTATACTACTCGTGTACTGGACTCATACGGATTGGAATCCCGGACTGATATCCATCCAGGCCAACCAAACTTTCCATCCCTCCGGCGCCAATTAATTGGTACCAGACTTTTCTGGGGGAGAACAGCTCTGACTTGTACACCGGCTGGTCACTGGAATTAAAGGCCACGTACGCATTCTATACACCAATTCAATTCTAGTACAATTCTGAATCTAGGTTTCATTCGGGGGACGCATCACAAAATGGATCTGATTTCTGTAAAGACTTAACTCTTTAGCCTTGACTCGTATTAGCTTTCCACCACACATTATCAATGACCGACTATCTATATGCTACGCGCTATACTCTTTATTCGCTACAATGCTTCCATCGCAAACCAGTCGTCGTCGTTCTTCCGTCGATTTCGTCAACTTACTACGGTCATCTTCTTCCGTTCTTCTTATGTGCTCATGTCATATCTATGCACCAAAAGAGAATGTCTCAATCATTTGCTTCTCGTCAGGCTCGAAGTGCACCATCCCATGAGCGTTGGTCAGACGTATCAAACCTTCCATCTTGGTTGAGCGCGCCTCATGTGTCTGCTGGTCCTCAGAAATCCACATCTTTTGCTCCGTCCGGGGCTCCACCTGCGATATGCACCTTCTTGTACGGAGTCACGTCAACATTCGATACGGTGTGAGGGATGCAAGCGTGGTTTCAAATACGCATGTCAAGGAATACGAAAAAATTCTATTGAAGAGAGCAAGTTCATCAGGTTTTATGACTTTGTATAGCTCCTCTAGTTAATCGAGATCGTCCTCATGAATGACTATGATCTATTCGTCAACAAATTTATCTTCAGCCGCAATTCCGTACACTGACTTCTTTATAAAACGTAAAAATTCCAATTCTCTGAATTGGTTGCAGTGCCTAAATTCTGCCCAAATGCAAGTAGACTTACCGTCAAGACGCAGCAACTAACAGTGTTTAATGCGCGCATGAACCGAAAGCTCACCGAAGAGATTATCCTGTGTCGCAATAAATTTTGTAAGAACTCAGCTTTTTCAGCACAATGTACACTGTAATCGCCAGCTTTCGTCATGAATGGGATCTGCTGAAGCTCAAGTTTCACATCGCTGCACATTTCTGAAAAAGTTACAGTCAATCCCTATACCAAGAATATCTGCAACGAGTGCAGTTAAAGAAACGACAGAAGTCAATGTGCTAAGCCATACAATGAACACGTATGTACAACAATGCTGATGCAGGTGTAGTAGCCCCACTAACACGAAAAGTGGGAAGAGAAAATCACGTTGGTATGATACACAAACAGGGTGTCCGCTTTCCTTCTTTATGGATGAGAACATTTAACAATCCCGAGAAAAGCAACTCATGTTTCCAGTCAAAGTTGTAGGATCTTCCTGAAGCACAAACAGAGCAGTGCATCGCATAATCGATGGCATTTGCGCATGCGTAATAGACTATTATGTTGCTTTCAACGTTCATGGATGGTCAGTTGAAAGTTAGATCCTTTCCTCCGATTAATATCAGTCGATCAACTACTACTACCGTCCAGCGAAATGTCTAGAAAACCGATTTCTAGAGAGGTACTTACTAATGCTGTCGAATGATATTAATAGCACTCATTATTAAGTGCAGAAGTTAGTCTGATGAACGACATAGCTGCTGAGCTGAGCAGAAGAGAACGCGCGGCACGGAAAGCACTTCAGAACATCAAGGGTGCAGCAGAAGATTACAAAAGACATTGACATAGGGTTGCGCTGCTACTCAAACCAAGGAATCGAAGATCACAACTAGGAGAAAGAAAACTTTACCAGGAGAGGTTTTCAACTTGTCGTATCTTAGCTAACTTTGAATAGAGACCTAGGTATTCGATGGGGCTGGAAACTTATCAACAAATATGGAAATTGAAACGGCAAAATGAGTGTGTCAAAAAAAGTGTGAGCTTTCAAAGTTTGCATGCCTAAAGCATAGAAGTTAGGGCCTGTTGATAAGCGCAGTTGCTCGCAGTTGCCGCAAGGATCACCGTGGCATAGTGGCAGTGCTCTCCCTCCCGAGGTCAGCGAAGAGGGTTTGATCCCCGTTGTCGATTTCGCTTTTGCAAAACGTGCTTTCATCCAAAGAAAAGCTTCTGAACCGTATTTTACTAATACAAGTCAGCGCTTTGTTGCGATCACCTATCTATCACCTATCACCGCACTTATTTCGAATTTCTTGAGGTAGAGGGAGAATTCCAAATCACTTAAAACAGATATGCGTGAAAAACTATGTTGATGAAACAATCCAAGAGATGTGTGAAGCAGATATGTTGTTCACAAAATGCGAACCTCATATGCGCATGTCGTTTTGACAAAAGTAAATAAAACACACAATCGATTCGAGACCAAAGAATACATGTTTTCTCTACCCATTTTTTGGGTTAGCTCAACGATGTTGAGTTTTCTCGCGTGCCAAGACTATTTCACTTTGGGTGTGGATAGGTGTGTTTCACAAAACAAAAATGCGTGGCGAATTTTTACACAAGTACGGTGATAGGTGATAGATAGGTGATCGCAAATGATAGTCAAAACAAAGCGCTAACTTAAATTAGTGAGAAAAAACGGTTAAGAAGCTTTTATTCGGACGAAAGCGCGTTTTGCAAAAGCGAAAACAAAAACGGGGAACAAGTCCTCAGCGCTCACCTGAGAGGGAGAGCACTGCCACTACGCCTCGGTGACCCTTGTGGTCATTGCGGGCAACTGCGCTTATCAACTGGCACCATCTCCCATGCTCTAAAAATGCAAACTTCGAACGCTCACAACTTTTTGGTACTCATTTTGCAGTTTCAATTTCAATATTTGTTAATAACTTTCCTAGCCCTATCGATATACCTAGTCTCAACTCATAGTTCCATGGGAAGTTGTAACCCTTCACTGGTTAGTGATTGTGCTGAACGTTTGGTTGTGGATGGTAACTAATTGTATTTTTCGGGAAGTCAAAGGAGCATCTGGACTAGACTCGTGATTGCTAAGAAGTTATTGAATCGGTAATAAAGAGATACCTCCCCTCGAGTCCCTAGAACCCGAGGTTTTGAGGTAGTAGTTCAATCAAGAGCAATGAAAGGTGTTCCGTCGCCCACATATGGTATTGGCTTTTACCACTTCTTTTATCACTTTTGATGTCACTTCTAGTAACTGATCTACTGCGATTGTCGCTCACAATAGCGGCAGAAAGGAGATCTGAAGGGTTATCCGTTATCTTTTCAACTTGAAAACTCCACGTCCTTCGAACAAGCAGTAGCAAGGGGCAGATGATGGAGCACTTAATTAACGAAGCGCCAGTCGAGCGACCTCACTGCCCAGACCTCAGCGCTACGTGTGTGTGTAGTGAAATCTCCATAGGTCTTGAAAAGCCGAGTCAGGTACCTCAACAGATGAGGTGCCTGACCCGGCTTTTCAACACCTATGGGGATATCTCTCATTTGGATTCGGAGCAAGATGAGAGCTGCTCCCACGCTTTTTTCAATGATCAGCAGAACACACTGTAGTAACATTTGGCTGAGCGACAACAATGAATTCGCGCTCAGATGGAGCGCAATACCCCAATCCTTTTCCAACTGACACAAGAGATTGACGATTGCGGATCGGAAGCTTATCATTTTCGCCCTACGACGCTTATATGATCACCACTCGGGCCGCTCGGCTAACGCCGGGCTTCCCTCCTTCTTATGGGTTCACCCGGCTACGACGGGCGCTCCTCTTTCTGTGAGAAATTTGCTATGCCTAAATAACACTTCGGACTCTCATTTTTCTTTGAAAGCTCTACACACTCAACATCAGCTCCGAATTGGGAGCGTTTTTTTCTTTGAGCCATCTTCGTTGTGTCCGAATAGAACATCGTATAAGACCACAAAGGCGATTGTTCAGAGAAAAGAGACTTCATTGCGGCTGAGGCTACTACTATGTTAGCTACCATCAATGTTCCCAACCAACTCCTTGTGCCTTCAAGTTTCAATGGTCTGGGTCCGACGAACAGTATTTATTCACGCCTCACCCTTTCGGGCGGAGTTTAGTCCTGCAACCTATCATCAGTGCACCTATCCTGCCTCCTGTATTCCTACCAAGTCGCTCTAGTTCCATTTTGACATTTCTCTGCAACCCCGCCCCCTGAAGGCGGAGTCCGGCCCTGACACCTACGCAAAGATTTACATCCTGCCCCCTGTACTGCTACCAAATTTGAGCACTCTAGGTCCACGGGACAGGAGTTATGGTTTTCCGGTCGAACTCCATCCACTGTGGGCGGGTGCTGGTCCTGCCCCGTCCATAAGTGATTACAGCTGACGCCGGGCTCTCCTTCTTGGGACAAAGGGACTTTGCCTGAAAAACATCGAATTGATAAAATTCTTCCCCCTTTTTTCTAGGCTACTTCGCTGTTTCGCCGTGCGAGAATATAGACTATCAAATGCCTTCGAAGATGTACCTCCTTTTCTCTACGGATACAACATTAAATGTGAATCCAACATTATTACCGTCGGATAAGTTTTGCTAAGAATGATATCAAAGCAAAGAGTAACCGTGATCTTTCACTTAACCGCAAACTCTGCTGGGTAGCGGTCGTGACCTAATAGCAAGAAGTGAACCAAATTCATCTCCTTATAAACACGCAACTTAACCTTCTTGTCGAATGAAACATATCAAAGAGTCAAAACTAGATCGTAAATAACAAAGGCGCTAGGAGGTAATTGGTGAATAGATCTTCTTCTCTAAGGCTTCTTCTATTGTCAGTGTTCCCATCCTACCTCTCTTATTGATTGCTCTCCAAGTCCACGGGGTCAGGAGTTATGGATTTCCACTCATTTATTCCGCGGGAACCCCTTCCCTTGGGGACGGAGTCCGGCCCTACTACTCACCATAAGTGTTCCCATCCTGCCGCCTGTACTCTTGCCAAGTTTGAATGCCCTAGGGTCAAGTTGACTATTTCGGCGCAAAACCCCGCCCCCTGTGCACGGAGTTCAGTCCTGCCACCAACCATAAGTCTTCTCCTCTTGCCCCCGTACTCCTATCAAGTTTGAACGCTCTAGGTCTACGGGAACAGGACTTATGAATTTGCTGCCCAAAATTCTAACGTGCACCCCCTGCCCCCTGTGAACGGAGTCCGGTCCTGCCACCAACCGTAAGTGTTCTCCTCCTGCCTCCCGTACTCCTACCGAGTTTGAATGCTCTAGGTCCACGGGGACAGGAGTTATGAATTTCAGGACAGACACACACACACGCACAAACACACCGACACACCAACAGACACACTTAGCGGATCATATAAAGTAGGATCAGTCGGACTATGCACGCAACGCGTGCATAAGCGCACGACCGCTCATCTGCGATGTTGTCATTCAGCGGAATATCTTTCCTCTTTTCTCGCGTTCTAGAACTTTTTGAACGAATTTATGAATTTTTGGTCTTAGCCTCGTCCACCTTGTCAAACTCGCCCATTCCGAGTATTTGGCCTTATTCCTTCCACCACCTCCAACCTTACTTTTGCTGCATTCTAGCATGTTACTGAAAGAAGTTATGAACCTTCGTTCATAGCCCCACCCACTTTAGCGACTACAGAGGGTTACTCGATGTGAACGACTACAACTCGTTCACATCGAGCAACCCTCTGTCTGTCCTCTCCAGCTGATAGAAGCCGATCAACGGATACCGCCCGAAAACGCCAAATGGATTATGTATGTAGGCAGAACACAAGCAGGTCCGCAATTCGGCGTCTAGTAGTAGCGGCGTCTTTGTTCGCGCTACTATCAGCTGGAGAGAACAGACAAAGGGTTGCCCTGCATACATACACATATACATACATACACATACACCCAAACAAAAACACCAACAGGTACACTAAGTGGGTAATATAAGTGGGATTATCTAGCGGTTGAGATGCTATAGAGACGTATAAACAAGGAGAAACGACAAAAAGTAGTAAAAAGATGGATAAAAGAACGACGACTCATTAGTTGCCAGAATCAAACAGTATCATTGCATCGTAGAAGGAACATTTAAACCGGGGCAGTTGTACGTCTATTGCATTTCATTTTTCCGTAGTTTTTTGGGGTATGGGTACACTCCCCAGAACTGGATGAGCGCGGCAAATCGCGCGGCATCTTTGTGGCGATTTAAACAACATTAGCGCCTATCATTTTGGCCCAATTTTGAAGTATAGTCGATTAGTACGATCATCTTACCATACTAATGTACTCTACTTCATGTTCGCGCCCCAATGCATGTAGGTGTCAAAATTCGTCCTAATCGCCGCGAATCTCGCCGCGCCATTTGAAGCGTACATCCAGTCCTGGGTGAATGTTCTGTCTCCCAGGTTTTTGTAGGAACCAGTTTTCCTTGCGATTCTGGGTAGTTAATTTTATACGCTAAACAATTGCCACAACAATAAACGAGTTGCTCTTGCGTGCACTCGGGTGTGTGTCAAGTCGTGCGTCCGAGGATGCGCGCGGCAAGTTGCGCGGCGAAGTTCGTGGCGAATTTGGACGACTCCGGCGCCTATCATTGGGGCCCAAATCTGAAGTAAGGTAGATTAGTAAGGTCAGCTGACCCTCCTGTTCTAGTGTACTTCGAAATCGGGCCCGAATAATAGGGGATAAAGTCGTCAGAATAGCTATGGGTTTCGTCGTGCACCTTGCCGCACTCTCGGACGCACGATTTGACAGTCCCCCCGTGCACTCACACCGGCTGTCAATGTAATAGTAACACTAGTCGGTTATTACACAATAAAGTGCAACGCAAAAATTGGTTTAAGCGCTAAAAATGGCTTCGAGTTTAAGCTCGCATTGATGGTCTCGTCAAATTAGTTCGAATTCCACATAAAATTTCAAGTGGTGAGAAAAGATGGTGCTAAGTGGGTTGGGGGGGACCACGCGGCGCGGCTGCGGCGCGGCTCCCTGCGCTCTCCAGCGAGACAGTAGTGGGTCTGAGTCTGGGAAGGAATGGTAAGGTTGTACTGATGTGTTTCGTGNGAACAAACAATATGCTTGCATGTTTTGGATACACTTCTTCTGAGCCGACAAAACCTATTTTTTAAGCAGGGGAGGGGCTCCGGGGGTGGGTGAGATGGTTGTCTCGTGCAAGAAGCTGATATGAGATAAAAGTTGAACGTCCAATTGGCTCACCCACCCCGGAGCCCCTCTCCCCTTCCTAAAATAGGTGAAAAATACACAGTTACAACATAAAAAACTATGAAGCATCTCTAAACACCGTTTCGGGCTTGGAGAGCGCAGGGTGCCGCGCCGCAGCCGCGCCGCGTGGTCCCCCCCAACCCACTTAGCACCGGAAAGATAAGCAGTGTAACATTCTATGGAAAGCAAAGCAGTACCCTGCTTAACCCTATGAGCAATCAAGTGGTAAAGCTGTAAATAATTGATATGTGAAAAAAGCGAGACATTTTGAATGTATGTCGCTAATGCGGTTGGATCATATATGGTGTGATCAACAGCCCACACCGAGAACAGCTGCTTTTAGACTTCAACGGCCGGCGCTGACTGGCCACGTGCTGACAACGCTGGACAGATTGCGTTCAAGGCCGCGTGCCTGGTGCAGGCGCGTGACCCATCTGTGTCATGCGTTGTTAACAAGTGGCCAGTGCCGCCGTCGGTTGGTCGTCGGCTGTGTCGTTCAAGTCTGAAAGCAGTCATGCTGCCGGCCAGTGCCATTCCCAACAGCTTTGCAATGGAAAGTGTAATATGAATGCAATCGCTAGAAGTACACTCAGACCCCGCAACGAAATGGAGAGTAGGTTAACTGAAAAGGCAGATACAAGAAGAAAAAACCAGAACCAAAAAANAAAAAATATGCTTTTAAAAGGTTTATGACCAGGATGTAATTCTAAGAAACGCAAGAACATGAAAAACGAGGAACACGCAATAACTAAGCATACTAAAAGAATAATTCTGCGCCTTAAAGGACCTATTTATACCTTCCGGTGAAAATGGGGTATGTGGCATCACGTGCGTCAGAGGGTGCGCGCGGGAAATTGCGCGGCGAAGTTCGTAACGATTTGAACGACGTTAGCGCCTATCATTGAGAACCAATATTCGAAGTAGAGTAGATTACAAGATTCATCTGACCCTACTAAACTTCTCTACTGCAAGTTTGTACCCCGAAAACTGGGTAATGGTGCTTAGGAACGTTTCAATCGTCATAGCTGTTATAACTGTGAACTTCTCACCTGATTGTAGGAAGGGGTGGTTGAGCCAATTAGACGTTCGGTTTTTATCTCATCTCACCTTTTTGCACGAGATAACAATCTCACCCACCCCGGTGCGTCTGCCCTTCTTGAAGTTAAAAACAATCTTCTTTCAGCTAAAAAGCATCTCTACGAAAAAGTAAAGTCATCTACCCCTCCTTCCCTGCGCTCTAGCCTTCAGTGATTCGAAAGGGCGCTGAGCTCCTAACTACATTTTCACCTACCTTCCTTTAGTTCCTTTGGAACATGCGAACGGATACTCTGAAGAGCGTGAGTAGTGGCACGCGGTTCCAGTAGGTTTCCAGGGTTAGCGTCCCAGGATACTATCCTGCTGAGAGAGCGCAGAGAAGGTGCGAAAACCATGCGGTTTCGCACCTTCTCTGGGCTCTCTTAGCAAGACAGTACCTTGGGTTTCCCCGAATTCTGGGTATGAGTACCTTCACCGAGAATTGGATGGATGCGGCAAACCGCGCGGCGAAGTTCGTGGTGATTAAAACGGCTTTGGCGCCTATCATTGGGGCACGGCTTTCAATTAGATTGGATATGTGGGGCCAGGTGGTGCTACTTGTCTATCCCACTTCAAATTTGTGCCGCAATGATAGGCGCCGGGGTCGTTTTAACCACCACGAATTTCGCCGCGCGGTTTGTCACGTCTATCCAGTTCTGGGTGAATGGTCCGTCCCCCTCCCCCGAATTAGCATGGCCTGCGGCAGCGGTTCCGCGGCGACTGCCTTATCCTACTACAGCGAATTCAGATCTTCTCGTTCATAGCAGGTCGCGATCGAGTGCGGCGAACGCGACACGCCGTTCGGGGAGAATATACCAGACCCACCCTAGGGATTTTACTTCGAATTTGGGTCCCAATGGTAAACCCCCTGTTGTCGTCCAAATCGCACCGAATTTCGCCGCGCAACTCGCCGCGCGCACCCAGAATCGCACGAATCGCAACGCATCCCCTTAGCCCACTTCTTACATTGATTATATGGGGGAATGGAATGCAATGAACGCAGAATTTCGTGCACATTATGCTTCATTCTACGGCATAACCTTATGTAAATACAAAGATCCTTCTCTCGTCACGTATGCGACACGAAGCTAAAAAGGACCTAGGGCAGGGACTTATGGGGTGGTTATAGGGTCTGTGTTACATCAAGAGCAGTCGTTTGGGCCAGGACCTACAGAGGAATTGCTGTAATGACCGCATTACTGTCATGAATTATAACCTATTCGAGGTTGAGCAAAAAACTAAAGCAAAAAACTATGTCTCGTCGCATTGAAAGGTTTCTGAGCATCTGAGCAGCACTGGAGGCCCACGAAGTGGGCGACGTCATCATCATTATTTGCGCTTCAACGCCTAGTGTGAGAAACGCAAAGCAAGTGGAGTGCCCCTCCCCCCACTCCGCCTTCACCCCTCCTCCTTGATGTACATCCGCATAAAAAGAGAGTAAAAGAAGAGATAGTTAGCCACTGAAAGAGAACTGATACCTATGCGATGCAAAGAAAAAAGTGATGAGCGCATACGATAGGCCATATGGGAAGGTCAGATAAGCTAGAAACAGTGCTGCGGCACAAGCAGGGGCTTGAGCTGGCACAGCGCGTCTATCTGTGTTGCTCACTTGGACAGGTGGACGATCGAGTGGACCAACATGGTAGATGTGTTCGGAGGAAGTGCGATTCTCCGTGCACCTTCTGATTTTAGGGTTTCGAACGACTGCCGTTTTGTTTGAGAGGCCGCGACTTTGGAGGCAGTCCGCTTGTTTCTCATCGAACTAGCCAAGAGTGGGAATGTTCAGTCCTATCGTCGCTGGAACGCGCAACCCAATGCCATCTTGGTAGTACCGTATTTGAACCGTGTAATGGTTTTGCAGCTTTGAGTGTTTTCTAGCGCGGATATTTGAACACCTCATCGGTGCTGCAGCGCTTTCACACGTTTTTAGCTAGAAATCTTCTTCAACGTCTCATTGCCTCATATTATAACCCCTTTATTTTCTACATGGAAAAACTATTCGAACTAAAGCATTGCATAGCACAGCCCTTGAGATGACGATCGACGCTCGCTACTTGCACGAACTGCGCGGCAAAGGACAACTGAATTGAAGCGCATCCACCTATAAAAGGCAGAGAAGTAGCAAAAATGCAGTAAGTAAAAAAACTGAAGCTGCAAAATGGCTTTCCTGAAAAAAGTTATGTGGGGACTGAAAACTCGCTCGACAGCACATCAAATGGAAAAGCGGGTGTGGTGCAGTAGGAGCGAAATTGTCGCGTCGCGGTGAGAGGGATACCGCGCGCGAAAGCAAAGGAACTCAGAGTAGAATCATGACTAAAATAAGGATCGCATATCGACTGGGCTGTATGAAGAACGCTAGAGCTGTAATAACGGCGAACGAATGGTCCGTGACAGCGACGTGCGGCGAATCGATTACAGAAAACGTTCCTACTGCCCGTCTCCCGGAAAAGCGTACTCATCGCTTCTATATCAGCGTCGACGTGGCATAGTGGTAGCGGTCTCGCTCCAGGCGGAAAATACGGGTTTGCTCCCGTCATCGACAAAGTTGTTAGCCAGTGCTCTTTCGCTTCGTTTCAGATTCCAAAAGCTTTTCTGACATTCGATTAACTGGAAGCCTTATTTCTGCTTTTGCTCTCACTTTTCAAGAGAGAATGGTTCTGCACGTATATGGTATTCAAGGAAGAATGTTTATGCACGTTTATTGTATAACTCTATTTCTTTGTAAACTTCGAGAAAAATTCAACAAAAAGATGTCAGAGATGAAAAGGACGCATGTTGGGAACCTAGTATTGATGGGAAAGCATGAAAAAGTTTGTGAAGCACACATGTTGCTCACAAACTGCAACCTTATTCTTGCTGCTTCTCTACAGCCGGAGAAAAACAAGATCTCAAGGTCTCAAACAAGGTCTCAAGATTGGATAAGTACTCGTCATGAGTTAGGCGGGCGCCTGGGTTTTCATCAGCGTACTCAGTCTTATACCAAAAACATTTCAAAAAAACATAAAAAAGGCTAAGAGCACAGAACATCCGATCATCTGATATACTTGCGATAACAATATATTATCTCTCTGTGTCATATCAAATTCGGTGTTCATCACTCTCTTGCTCTGATCCTCTTTATAACGTTATTTCTAGGAAGAAGGAGAAAAAGGCATCCAATGTTTAAATCACATACGACAGCTTTGCACACTGTACCGAAGTGTCCGTCAAAAACCGCTTCACATATCCAATGATAAATCGCGTCACACATCTTTGCGCACAGCTTGTTAGATGTTTTCGGTATCACGGAAGGACGACCAGAAGTCTACACAACAAAAGGTGCACCCCCTGGTGAGCATCCCCACCCTCAAAAAGGCAAGTCTCAATCCAATCGACCCTGAGCTCTTTGGTGATAATGTGTGTTGTGCCCGCTCTGACTACTAGATTTTGAGCTCTGGATTATCTTCTGATTTTTTAAAATGCTTCTGTTACAAGGCTGCGTATGTTGATGAGAACTCGAGCTAACGCATCAGTCCTGGCGAACATTTTTCGATCTTCAGACAAGCGACTGTGGTGTCTTCCGGTTGTAGAGTAGCAGCATGTATAAGGTGTGCAGTTTGTCAGCGACGTGTGTGCTTCACACTTTTTCCAGTTCTTTTAATTAATTTTATGTGACTCGCAAGCATCTTATACCTCTCTGGAATCTCCCTGTCGAATTTTCTTGTAGTTTAAACGAAACGGAGCCATATAATTAACGTGCAGAACCTTTCTGTCATATAGAGATCACTGGAACAGGAGTCAGAAGTGGCTTCGAAAGCCTCTAATGGAATGTAAGAACCCTTTGCAAAAACTGTGAAGCGACACTCTACCATCACGCCACGTCCACTCATGACAACAAAGCGCGAGCTAGCATTTCCAGTTGACGCTGCTGTCAAGCGAATTTTCAGCCAACATGCCTTATTTAGAAAAGCCATTTTGCATTTTTCAATACGTCGAAGCACCACAATGAACACGAAGTAGCAAAAGTCGTTACCTCGAGCTTCCTGCGTACTTTTGTGTAGCAGTAACCCCATCCATTAACAACGGGGGCTTCGAGACTCTTCAGTGTCAAACGGACGAGAACTGTAGACCAGAGAAACCTGGACGACTATCCTATATTTCCGTTCCGCATTGCATACATTCTTGGTTCATAAAGAGCGCCTAGTTGGTCAGATTCCTTTGTCCTCTCAACTTCTACTATGTATAAATATTAAAGAACACATTTCTCGTGCTGCCCCTTTGCGACAATTGTAACTTTAGGTATTGGGAAAATACCAGTGCCTTAGTTGGGTGGCGAACTTTTTTAGAAGATCAAAAAACGAAACTCAGCAAAAGTGGAATTATGAAAGGTTTTCGATATTTGCATGGTGAGCGAGAGAATTTAATAGCATTTCAAAATTACCTTTACTGCATTCTATGTTGGAAGCTCTGTTAATTTGTGTACCCAACTACCATTGCGCCCACGTACGTGGCGACGTTGCATTTCTTCGTGAAGTCGTTTGGGTTATCAGACTCAAGCGTAAATAACGTAAAGTAAAAGATGGTAACTATTTTTCACTATCGCTGATTCTCCATGACAGGCTGGTCGGTTATATTCTGTTTAGCAGATCTCAGATTTTAGATGCGTGGATTCTAGGCGTAACTATCTCTTCCGAGCAACTGGTTTCCATCCAATGGAAGAATGTGAAGGTAGAAACAAAGAGTGGTCGTCAGATACTGCAAGATGTCAGCGGAATCGCTGTTCCTAGAGAAATGATTGCCCTCATGGGTGCCAGGTACGTAGCAGACGATTCATGACAAATCAATACTTCACTTATGCCTTCGTTTTAGTGGAACAGGCAAAACAACTTTGTTGAATACACTTTTGCAACGGAATCTCGGCGGTCTAAGCGTTGAAGGCACGGTGTTGGTAAATGGACAAAATATTGGGAGAGGAGTGACCAATGTATCGGCCTACGTGCAACAGGAAGATCTGTTTGTAGGCACCCTCACGGTAACGACATCTCTGAGGTTTCCTATAGACTAGATTAAATCAGGAAGTTATCATAAGGTTGAGGATAACAGCTTGCTCCAGAGAAGCGGAAGAAAGTTACCATTCTGCGCCACTATTCCAGTATCAGACATGTTCCAGGAAGCAGAAATCGAGTATAAGCAGTTGAAAAATGACGCGCGTTATACCCGACATTTATAGCTGCAAGTGTACCGCCTTGCATGCTTGCAAGCGAAGACCTGTTAGGAACTTATAGCTTCAATGAGTTTCAGGTTAGGGAGATGGCTCACCCTTAAACGCCCATCTCAAGTTTTAGCCATCGCCACTGCTCACTGTTCCCAAAGAACTGTGCTAGAAACTTGTGCCTGCTTCACATATATCGCAAACTGAAACCAGACAAAGTTGTTCTATATTGGGTTTTTACGTGCTAGAATTATAATTAGAAGCTCGGAAAGCTGAAGATATCTACTTCCCCATGCAATAAAACCTGAAATTACATCACAGAGATAGTTTGTTGTTCATATGGGCTTTTCAATTTCTAAATTCCGATTCGATTAATGAGGATATGAAGGAAAGTCTCGCGTCCTCATAGCTCCATGATCCCTTGATAATCACTTCATTAGATAAACGAGAATTCCAGTCATTTGCTCACCCCTGAGCCGTCCTGGTTTAGGTGAGAGAACACCTCATGGTCCAAGCCAAAATTAAACTTCCATCTACTTTCACAACGGCCATGCGAATCGCCAGAGTTGAGGAGGTAATTTAAGAAAACCCTTTGAAGCCTTCACCTGACCTAGACGTTGAATGTAAAAAGGGAATGAGACTCACGCACCTCTACAAGTTCTGGTAATAGCAATTTCCAGGTTGTAAAAGATATGCTTCTTGAAGGAACGCAGTCCTCCCGTATTGGTGTTCCCGGTATCGTTAAAGGAATATCAGGTGGGTAAATACAATGCATTGCAACTTTCAAATGAAAANCGAATATTTCAACGGCAAGGTTTTAGGCACTGGTTCAACTTTAAAGCAACATAAATTACAACAGAAACCAACGAGTATTCCACTCATAAACAAAACAGATAGCGATAGCGACATTATGCTTATGAGGAAAACTACTGGGATCGGGAAGTGAATCTTTTGAAGGGACATTTTCACGTGTATATGTCAAAAATCACAAATGGCTTCGAAATGCTGTGATAGTTGACATCTACGTTTCCATCACCCATATTGTTCGGCTCACCCCACTAAGATGTGATGAAATTGAGTGTGGTTGAGATTAACTACCGTGTCTACCCCACTGAAATTATACCATCTTGTGCACAGCGATCTAAGTCAGTCCAGCTTGTGAAGGAATGATAGTTGTCGCGCCGTCCGGGCCGCACTGCCGAGCGCCCCTTCCATCGATGGATCGCTTGGGCTGGCGGTTGGGACGGCGTGATGATGATCGAGGTCTTACGCGCTCGCATGCTCGGCACCCTCTGCCACGCGGGCATGTTAGGCCTTGCGGCCCCGGTGTCTACGCCAGGTACCTCGGGTTGGTACTGCCTCCGCAGTACACTAGGGGGTTTCTAGCAGAGCGCCGAGCTAACTCGGACGCTGGGCGCACGGTCCTACCATAGCCCTACGTACCAATCCCTGTGCACGGGGATGGCTGCGGTATAAAAGGATGTTACCAACATTCTACGTACTATCAGCACACATTATGAAATACACTACTTATGGTAATCTACGTATGATGAGGAGATGAGGAAAGGATGGTTAAATACGAATAAATGGAAAAATTACTATATGAAAACTAGTGTGAAAAAGGCATGAAAATATTCATGCAAATATAACCACACTCAACATACGGTCTGGGTTCGATCCTGGCTAATCCTCATCCGGGCCCATCCATGTCATCCCATCTCCTTTCGGCGGTGCTGCTCCAAGGTCCTTTGGTGGCTGTGGACCATTCATTCAGGTATTTCCAGCTCGCTCCATACTACGCAGCGATGGCACCACTCGAAGATGGCAATAATGTGGTGCTGCGAACCATCGGAGGCTGCGTCGGTGATGTTGACGTCGAACTGCATCAGGAGATGTCGAAGGCAGGCGGTTGCGACGTTGAAGACGGCGACGAATGATGATGCAAACGTCGCACAGGGGGTAGAGTCCACTGCCACGTGGCAGTTGTAGCTCCCTGCAGCTTACTCTGATTTTCCCGGCGGGACTACGGGCGCGCCACGCCAGGCCGTCGCTTAAGTCGTCCGGACGGCACGACAAGCCCTCACACTATCCTAGATCGGACACAGGCGATGGCTTAGATAAACACAGTAATCACTATAGCTAATGCATTCAGTGGTGCTGGTTCTGCACAAAAAGATCATTGATACCTGTCGGCTTTCATAAACACCGGCTTCGTTAGGTTCACCTACAAGCCGATTTCTCCACAAGCCATGTTAGGTCGTCACTCTGGTCGTCCTGCCAAATCACTTTACATTGACGATGAGTCTTTCGAAGAATGGACAGATCTTGGTTCTGACATTGTTGTAAAGTTCACGGGCAGCCTCATCTCTGACTGGGCATTTCCTTACTGCTTCATGCTCGAATTAACGCTTCTGTCTTTGAATCAATGCGACAAAGTGGATGCAATCGATTGTGCCGAAACCTCCTTGGAACGGGCTTGTTCAGTGATGTTGTGAAAGTTTGTATATCACAGGAGGAAGGCAAATCGGGCAGTACTTGTCTAAACTGTTCATTCGATCCTTCTTATACAGCAACTCGGCTTCGTTACTTCTACTAATGTGAGCACTTTGTACTCCGGCATGTTCTGCATGAAAAACCTAGCCGGTGTGTAACGTTCGCTGGTTTAAGGCCTCCTAGATGTTCTCGGGCCTTGTGCCGTAAAACTCTTCATCAACACAATGCCATGTCGAAGTTCGAAATGGAGAATTGAAAGAACGGCATATCTGTCCTGCCCAAGATGATAGGTAGGCCGGAAGAGTTAAATATCGAAGCGATCCGCGAAGTCAAAGATGACTTCTCCACTGCTTTTCGAAACACAGTAACTAATCGATCAGAACAATAAGGGGGAGTCGAGTTGGTCGTGATTAAGGAGATTCTGGCGTACATTGCAGATGCCCCTCTCAGGCAGCACTGGTGGGATTCACGTCTAGTCTCTTCCTTGTTTTTCTTGATAGCTTCACAAGCTCGGATATTAGCTGGAGATTGCCTGCAGCTCGCGTGATTCCATACTGGCGCAGCAGGTCAAGCGTAATCGAAGGGAGGCTTCTCTTGGCATTTTGTAGACTATTCGCTTCTCTAGCACGATCAGAAGATATTCTAATCGTGGTAGAGAGGTAGGATTGTGGTAGAGGTAAGTTATCTCACTTGGTCACGGTCTTCCACTTTTTTTTCTTCTCCCATATGCCATTGAATAGATATCTAGGTTTATCGATAGAGTTTGAACTCTTATTTACAAGTTCAGAAATAAGCTGCCGCTTACTTCGCTTACTTGAAGCATGGAGAGTTAGTGCCAATCGTAATGCGCAGTTCTCCGCATTTCGATCGGCTGCAAGGGTCGTCGTAACTTAGTAGGAGTGCTTACCCTCTTCGAGCGAACGGTACGGGTTTGCTCCCCTCGTCCTTATTTTTGCAAAGCGTGTTTTTCTTCGAACCAAAAACCCTCAAACCGTTTGTTGTTAATAATTCATGTTAGCGACTTGTTTGGCCTACGAACTCAACATCGGTGAAACTTTCAAAAAATGTGTAGGGGGAACACGAGTGTTCCTTTGGTCTTGAATCTAGTAAGTGTTTTGTCGTTGGAATCGTAGAACTTCTGACGCGTGTTTAAAGCAAAATTTCGACGTGCGTTGTCCCTCTGTAGGGACCTGATTTTCGGTTTTGATCGTCCTTCTCTAAACCCGTTGGCCAAATTTCGGGATTCATAGGGGGAAGCCTTAGCTGTGTCCATCTAGTCTGCGTTTAGCAACTCTTAGCGGATGGATCCCTTCAACCTCCATAAGATTAAGGGACGACGCTTGCGTTACTTCGAAGGCTAGTATCTCCCCCAGTGAAGCGATCCAACCGATTGTTGACCGTTGATCGGTGAGCAGTGCCAGCATTGAATGGGTTGCTGATAATTTGAGCCGCTACACCCGCGTTTTTCACTTGGCGTGCTTAGTAGAAGGTGACGGTACGAATCGGGTGTTGCTCATTTATTCGTCGTAATGCTGCTAGAGCTCACAAGCGTGCCCTTATTTACTCATGCGTTGATTAAATGAGGAATGCCCTACAAGTTTATCACCCTTGCTAGCGTGCGCACACTGTTAGAAATTGTTGACGCTTCAAAATTTTAGTCGTAGGACTTTCTTTCCAACCTAATATGTCATCTTTCCAATGTCTATTCCTAAACTTGGCTTTCGTTGACACTCGTTGTTTTTATATAAAACTGAATGCTTTTCAAAAAATACTATGGGTCTTTTTCATTTTCGAGCTAGATCATAAGACCACAGAAGAAATCTTCTCAAAACAGACACGCGTATAGTTTTCATCAGAGATGAATCAATCCAAAAATGAGTGAAGCAGTTATGTTGTCGAAAAATGCGCACATTTTACACCTCTCTCTAAAGCGATGGACAAAACACTCAATCGATTCAAAGCCGAATAAACACAAACACGTTTCCTCCATAAATTTTTAGGTCGTTCCATCGATGTTAAGTTTTCTCGCATATTCCGCTTGAATTTCTCCTTTATAAGAGTTTGGGTTTCATTGCTAAAATAAAAGGGCGTTACAGGAATAACGTAGAGAAAGATTCTCAAATGAGTGCGACCATGGCAACTAATAGCAGAAACAATGTGCTAGCGCAAATTATTGACGTACAGATTTTGAAAGAAACACTTCTGAATGCCAAAAAAGGAGTGAAAATGATTTTGTCAGAAATTGCC
>UZAF01017381.1:23981-42125 GCA_900617895.1 Haemonchus placei
TGCTATCGTTTAATGTTTTTCAATGGCATTATCGATAATATGGATCTACTCGTTGCTTCTTTTATGACTGCATACTTTGATTTCGTGAGTATTTGAGAAATTTACGTAGCAAAACTTGCGGTCAAATCTCTGTACATATACTAGTGGTGTAGAAACCACTCTCTGTGTGCTTCAGAACAAGATCATCTCATCGTCGAACACAAATCTGCTCTTTTTATCTTGGTGAAAAAGCTTCGGGGTCTTATTAAATATCTATTTAGACTGGCGCAGTTTTCTGTTCTTCGATTGCACTCAACTGGATTGCCGGCCATTTTTCGTGGTGTTAGTTTTGCAATGTTAGCAGATGGCTTTGCTAATCTTGTACTCTCTAATTTTGTGCTACCAACAAACACTTTCCATAAAGTTGAAAGCGATTTACGTTTCCAAGGGATACGTAGGATTGCTCTGAGGTTACCTAATTTAGGTATGTGGGTCGGAGGATCGTTCAACTGTATGGTATTGGCTTTGAATCGAGTTGTTGAGATGACTCCTTCAGCTAGTATGCTTGGCTTTTTGTTCAGAGGTGTGTTGTTATTCTTTAAAGTGTACTGTTTACCGGCCGTTTTTATGATGGCATCAGCCAAAAGTTAGCAATCGTTCAAGAAGTTAGTGATGAAGTAATCACCGATAGCCGACCCTGTCAGCCGATCGGAAGGAATAGAACCACAATTATATAGCAGTAGTCGGACGTCTTTTTTCTTGTTACTTCTATAACGTATCATGAAACTATAGAAAGGAAGCAAGTAGTACAATTACAATGCCTCGAACGGCTGAGGCTGCCTTTTCAGTTTTCTTTAGAGTGGGATTTAGTAATGAAGGTCCCTTCTCAGGAAAGCTACTTCTATCATGGATTGTCTTATCGGAGGTCTACATGGCGACTCTACCGTTCATCTCACGGATACATCCTTTCAACTCAGTAATCGGCACTTACATAATATCGCCAGTCATTACCGATAACGCTAATCAAGTGAGCTTCGTAAATACACTCGTTTTTTGTTCTTTTTTCGGTACCCTAGCAGTTTACAGAACATCACTTTCTAGGGATCGGCAACTGCCTAATAAAGTATAAGAAAGCGTTTTATAAAGGATTGTGTACAGATTCTTGGTGCCGAAACCAATAAATAAAAGTACTAACAAACTTATAAAACAAAATGTTCAAACCATTGCTTGGATCTCAAAAAAATTGGCGTTGCGACTCGGTCCCAGAGCTACACACGTAGTAGTGGGGCCACTTGTCGCTTTACCGTCTTCGCGAAGGGTGAAGATTGATTCCCAAGTACAAAAACAGATTCAGAAGCATGCACG
Organism: Haemonchus placei; assembly: GCA_900617895.1. NCBI lineage: Eukaryota > Metazoa > Nematoda > Chromadorea > Rhabditida > Trichostrongylidae > Haemonchus > Haemonchus placei. Next base: position 25,326 of record UZAF01017381.1, read on the forward strand.
TCATCGAAGTAATTGAATATTAAGAACTAATCGATTTCTCTAAGTTCACACTGATATTGAATTTTTTCCAGGAAACATCTCAATTTGCTCATCTTTTTGTGCCGTCATACAATGTAACCGTGGTATTCGTGCTACTAATATTATACTCATTTCTTTGCTTCAATATTGTCAAAATGCGTAGTCTTGTGAAAGGCGGCAATTACAAGTTGCAAATACAGGTATATGTGATGTGATAATTACAAAGTTTGATATTTACAGTAATATCACAATTCCTTACAAACAGGTTCAAACAATCCGAAAGTGGTAGTGTGAAAAGTGATTTCTCAAAGGCACATTTCACGATAAAAGTGGCTTCTGAGATATCCCTCTAGGAGAAATCTTGGGCCCCCTCGTATATCGTATGGAACGTTGTCATTTCGGAAAACGGCCTAGATAAGGTGTTATAATTACTTAAAAGTTGTACTGGCTGTATGCCGCACCCAACGAATCTCTTTCGAATATCCCTTCCATGTCATTTCCGTCATGTTGATCTCGTACAACCTCTGTTGTCACTATTTTAAGGAAGCCTTCTTTTTTGCTGAGTTGGCAAATTCTGAGTTTTTTTCGCCATCGATGCTCCCATCTCATCCAATAAATCCACTTTTCGTCTCAGAAAGGGTACCTCAGATTTGCCGTGAATTGTGCCTTCAAGGTGTTCGATAAGCACTCGCTGAAAATTTCCATTAGTCCAGATTTCTTTACGGATTTCCTGGAAGCCTTCATAGGGATCTATGGAGGAACAGCTGTTCCTTGTATGCGCATAACATTTGAGACGATTTAACAATACTGCAACTGGCTGATCAGGTTTAGGTTCATTTTTGACCTTTCTGTAACAAACTGTGAAACGTTGGAACGAGGTTTGCACAGAGCTGCTTACATTGGACTTCAAGAACAAATGCTTGACACAAGCTTCGATGGCTCGAAGTAGCTGGATTCGAACTCGTGAAATAAGTTTGTCTTGGATATGGAAAGACAGCTCTTCTACGTATACAAGTGAACAGTGTTCTTTACATCAATTCCATGGAAACTTCCAGAACATTCGAGAAAAAATTTAGACGAAAAATCGCGAGATTTTCTACATTTCTGTTCCGAATGTTTGATAAGTAAGGAATTTTGTGTGTCCCCAATTTTCGATAAGTATGAAATTGCATAAAAATTATAACCTGTTGGATGTTATAGATACAGCTGGTATTAGATGGTTTTAAAAAACGTTTTATTGAATCTTTTGAGATTAAAAATACATATTTCAGTTATTTACGCAAGCTTTATTCATTTGTATGACCACTGCAATGACAGCGCTACTTTACGCTTGGTTAGGGTTTTTTCCTGCACCACCCGCAATGGCAGTTGTACCGCATATTATTTGGCAATTAGGTCACGGTAAATATTTCGAGATCATTGACAAGCAAAAAATCGAAATCACTATGTTTGAGATATCTTCTATATGAATCAGTGATTGATACTTCTTTCAGCTTTGTCGATTTCTCGGTCTGTCCTCGAACTACTTAGTGTAGAAGGGAACTACATGAATGTGCCTAATGTGAGAACTGCCAGGTCTAAGAGTCCTCTTCTATGGTTGGTTCAAGATCACATTGTGGTGCCACTGGGTGTATACATAATTGTAATTTCAAGTGTCCATGTGTGTTACGATGCATGACTGATTGGAAACTTGTAATTTCCCTTGTTGGAGGCCTTAGGTGGTATAACGACAAGTGGCGCACCATCACTTCTGCAAGGTCCAAGTTTCTAATCCCGGATCGATATTAGCCCGAGCTAAANGAGAACTGCCAGGTCTAAGAGTCCTCTTCTATGGTTGGTTCAAGATCACATTGTGGTGCCACTGGGTGTATACATAATTGCAATTTTAGGTGTCCATGTGTGTTATGATGCATGACTGATCGGAAACTTGTAATTTCCCTTGTTGGAGGCCTTAGGTGGTATAACGACAAGTGGCGCACCATCACTTCTGCAAGGTCCAAGGTTCTAATCCCGGATCGATATTAGCCCGAGCTAAACAAGCCTTCTATCCTTCCAGAATTCATCTAATTGGTTTTGGACTCGTCTAGGAGAATAAAAAAATTATTTGTACATCAACTGGTCACCCCAAGTCATTGTAAAGGCCACAGAAGCATCAGAATCGCCGCTAGGATTCCGAATAAAAATTTCATAGGAATACGGGGTTGATTTTGTTCTTATGCTTTGTTGTGAAAACTGATAGCAACTCATTCAACAAGACGGATAGCTCGATAAGAGCATTCTTACACGCAATTCCTTTTTAGAAATAAAAAATTCGCCAAACGGTAATGATGTTGGAAAGGCCGTAGTTGGTTAGTGATCAAAAGAGATTGTAACTGATACAGGCTGTAAGTTGTGCTGATAAGCAATAGCCATGAACAGCCGGTTCTACCCTTCCGTTCCAACGTTGGAATTGGCGAATGGTCAGACTGATGCGACAGCGCCGACGATGACGGGTAGTAGAGAGGTGCGAGTTGATGACTGTGATGAAGGCTGATATAAGTCAGCAATATATGATGATCTCGAAGCCCACTTCCTCACATCCACAGTTCTCTTTAAACGATAATGCCTTGTTTTATGGCGAAGTGTAGGCAATTGCTTAATTGACTGTAAACTCACTGTAAGGGACGGCTTGCGGCCGAGAAGAAGAAACTGTTGTAGAAGAGATGTCATTGCAGTTGAGCAACAAAATCCGTACTTCTTGCAAATCTAGATGAAGATGGTTTTCAAAAACAAAGTCGCTTTTCTTACATTGCTGATTTTTCATCTACCGTAAAATGATATTAAGGACTTCACGGCGTCATTTATCTTTGCCTCAATCAACAGATCCGCGGAGAGGTGCTTCGCATGTTCAGCATGAAAAAACAGCAGTCAATGAAGTTTGTTGCTACCGTTCAGACCGTGGACCGACGAAGAATATAGAAAGTTCTCGTGCTCCGTCGATCAAAGTGCAGATTTCTCAGTACAGGATTAGCTTTGTGGCTCAGTTGCTGACGAATACCTAGAAATGTTGTATAACAGCTTTCAATGTTTATTTCATAGTCTGTTTGTTTCCCATTGGCTGTTTTCAAGCTGCCCTGTCAACTAATTAACCCAGGGTTACATATTTGACAACCGGAGCAGCCACTGATAAGTATTCTCGTTCCATACCAGAGATCCCTTCATTCTACTGACTTGATTCCTTGAGGACATATGTATATAATTTCTCAGAAAACTAACCCTGTATTTGCTAGCTGCTTCTTTTACCTTGTTTGTCAAGGTCTCCTGCTGGTTTTACTAATTTGTATTTGTAATTTGTATAGTCTACCGCTTATGGACAATTCTCATAGCATTTTCTAATATAGTCATACATGACTGAACTTATGATCAAGTTTGTTGTATAATTCAATTTTATCTTGAAAGCACAATGGGGCTCCTAAAATTCCATTCCTGACAGCTCCTGAGAGAGTTTGCATTGGTCTCACTAAGTAAGGTATGGTTGAGGAATAGCAACATAAGTCGGCTGTCGGATGACGTCACCTCAATTTTATAAATTTACCAAAACTTGAGAAATTACGAAAAACGTGGTTGCTGGCGTTTGCTGATGACCCTGCTCTCAAAATGATCACGTTACTTTGAGGCGTCAGGATCCTTTTATACCAACGGAAGGCTATATCGTCATCGTAGTTATATCCTTACACCATATATGACATTTTGAGTAAACAAGCACTCGCTCTAACAGCTGCTAGCTTTCACTCAAAGGCAGTAATGAACCTCTTTCTTCTATTGCACAAAAGATTGCTCTACAACTGCTATGATAAATTTCGCACGCTTTTGTTGCCAATCAAATGTCCTTCAAGTCTCACAATAAAATCCTTCAATAGTCGTTGGAGAAATAGATTGGCACAATTTCATGGCTTCCTGTCCTCATTTCTAGTTATTACCGACTTTGCAATGGTGAGGAAGGCCGAGGCTTCGAAATGTAAATGCAAAGCTGTACTGGATACGAAGGAAGCCGGCATGGGAGGTGCAACGGTGAAGGCGCTGAAGATTCTAGAAAGCACCGTATCATTTATTCTGACTCGTTTCCGCATTCAATATAGACTTGTTAGAATGCCACTCGCCCACCTTACTCAACTCAAGACCGATCTCACGTTTCCCAGCGTCGACAGTGCAGTTAAGTTTGATGCTGGAGTTGGCTAGTTATAACGAGGCGCGTTTTGGGGTGAAGACTCAATGCAGCACTTAATCGGTGTCCTCCTAAGAAAAAGTGCTTATTGTCTCGAGTAATGAGTATATCTTACTCGGCGCCATCTGTACTGAACTTCAAGCAAGTGGAGTGAAGTTCTAATCACAGTAAGTTCTCTTTTCTCCATCATGAAAGCAAGTTCATGCTTTTAGGACCTAAAAGTACTAAAAATGGTGAGAGGTTATTTTGGTGAAAGATACAACCTGAGGTACACTGAACCGTCTGCCAAGCACGGTGAGTATCGTCAATAAAACGGCGCATTCGTTTTCAACCGAATGGATTCTATTTCCAGATTTGAAGGTAGAATGACTGGATAGAGCTACGTAAATACGGTGATGAAAAAATCTTGCCACGAGCGGAAGAGAACATGCCAGCCGAATGGATTCTACAGCGATTCATTCACCCAAAACACACCGCTGATGTGAAAGGAGCATTTCAGCAGAGAAATATGTGTCTTCTGGACTGGCCGAGCCGATCTTCCTATCTATACGCCAAACTTTGCTTAACTTGCTAGTGAATGGAACACGTGTCGACTGCCATTTTTCATAAACTTGTCGGATCAATGCCAGCTCGTTGCGCAGCAGTAATCAAAACTCATCATTCCCAACGAAATTTTATTTGTTTAACCCAGTTATGGGTTTTGATTTTAAGTGTTTACTACAAAATCTTTAGTGGTATAGTTCTTTCCTTTTGCCTGGAATTTGGCAACTTCTCTCAAAGATCATACGTTTGACCTTCACCTGTTCTTTTTTAATTGCTGCTGTTGATTGAAAATACAGGAGGCGTTTTTTGTTTATGAAATTGCTAGGCAGGGTATACAAAATTTGAAAGCAAATCGGTCAAATAAGAAAAATGTGAGTGACAAAACCCATTACAGCGGGTACATTTGACTGGTACTGTATATCGGACAATGCATATCTTCTTCCACTGGTTTTCGGTTGCTATGTAGTCTTTTTTTTGAACGGGTCGTTATTTGTACATAGTTGATTGCGACTTTTTTGTCTTTTCCCGCTCCACGTTTTGAATGACGATTACCCTACCTTTCTTTTATCCTTCTATCAGCTCTAATAATCAGATCCGAGTAGTTCAGGGCACACTTGAACTGCAGGCTCCCTGGGCTACCTTATGTTTAGAGGCATGTCTCTGAACCTGATGTGACGACGTCAACATTCAGCATTCGAATTGACAAGCTGCACGGTTTCGAACAGCACTATGTTTTCTTGTTCGAGTTGACTGTTGGACTTTTCTCTTCTCGGTAATTTTGCTAGGTGACAATCCACATGACTCCTGATTAAAGTAAGGTTATAGCCTGTCCATGTGAGATAAAGGTTTTGGTTTTCAAGCCAACCTTCATAGCGAGCCCAAATAAATTCTTATAAACTTTATTTGTGCTAGTTGGTGATCAGGAGATCAAAGTCATTCTTCTCGCCGGCTCTCAGCTAAACTTCGATATAGGACTAGTTCAACAGCCTGAAAATCAAGTGTATGTAATGGATGCCACTTATTTTTTTTCAAGCGAATTCGTCGTTCGATGATCCTTTCCCGAAATTCGAAGAATCTCCGAAATATCGAGTAGTCTGCACAAGTTTTGGCCATCCACCTTGAGTGTGGTCTCTGCCAAGATGAGGTTAAAAAATGGAAAAATTCGATAGATATGAAACCTCTGTTTGTTACCCTAAAAGTGTAGAAGGTCTACCGGTAGCTCAGAATGATAAATCTTTGTAATGGCTCTCTTTATCACTGATTTTCATAGCTCAAGCGACAAGCTTCCAAAGATCCCATCAAATTCGACTAACCGAAGTAAAAATTTCTTCGTGTACACAGTTGCAAAACAGCTTCCATAATTGTAGGTTCATGTTGTTGCTTTCCAACGAGAAACCCTGATTTTTCGCAAACCTGTTGTTACAGTGTACACATTACAAATCTTTTCTTCATAAAATTACTGTTTTCGATCCGTTGTGTACCACGAACTTGTCTCTAATTGCTACAACATTATAACCGGTAAATATTACGCTTACGACTAAAAACAAAGAAAATAAAAACATTTCTTAGTCAACGACTTCTGGCAAAACTAGTGATCTAGACGCTATAGAATTATGCTTGCGCGTTGAGTGAAACTTTGGAGCCCATGATGGTGAACTTGACAAATGCCCTAGTTAAGCAAAAAAATAACCCCATATTTAAGAACGGATTGAAATAGAATTACCAGTCAAGTCGTCCAACCAACCTTCCAAAATCATAATTGATGTAAAGATTGGGTTTTGAGTTGGGCAATTGACTGTTCTGAAGGCCCATCGAATACCTCTATTGTGTATTTAAAGTTAAAAGAACTTGACTGATAACGTGAGCTACCATGCATACAGTCTTATATATTAGCTACTGAAGAAACTGACTCAAACTCACATAAATGTCTGAATCAAGACATTCACGATCGGTTACCACATGAGTGTTGCTAGTTTCTAGAATCTCAAAAGATTTCATGGAAACAACTTGAAGCAGATGTTTAAATATTCCAAACAAAAACAGCATTGAATGGCCATGTGAGAAAGAGCTTATGCAATGATCAATAAAAGGACTTGCGACAGTTGTAATCACTGTGGGATTTCTCTACACCAATTTCGGTAGGATAGGCAGACAGGTTGTAAGGACCAAGATAATGCGATGGAGGTGGTGTAGAACGGAATATTTCATTACCATAACGTATGAGTGGTCGGTATCGATCCTTCCCTGATCAATGCCTGCCCAGGCTTTCATTCTCTTCAGAGTTTCTCACCTGACAGCAGCACATGAAGGATGAGGGCACTTCCCGTCATACCTATGTATACTGACTGAACTTTGCAAGTCAGTAAATATGTTAATAACGCCACAACAATCCTGGATAGAAGCCAAACGTAGTGTTCTGAAAAGGGACAGATCAATGCCAGTTAATCTTGTATGTGAACGACTTTTTGATTTTTGTGGTACATCCTTCCATCAGTATCATGGACCACCCAAAGTTTGTGACCATAGGGCTTCTAGAGCGCAAGGCTTTGGAGATCCTTCAAGTATTCATCATGAGACCGTTGATGTCCCCCTACCCAAGCAGTGGAGCTTACTCTCTGATGCCCACGCAGTTATTATGAGCCACTCCACAGGGGCAAGATGAAATGTTGTTCATATAAAACGAAGGCACAAAGAAGTTTAAAGTGGGAAGCATTCACTTCTGCGAATCTGTTTATACTGGTTGTCAAATCTGTGACTACTCTAAAATCTTTTTGGTCACTGTCGTGTTCTAGGGATCAGGGAATGCTGTCATTTCAGAGTCGTGTTTACCACTGAAAACGATCCTGTACCTATAATTTCCTCAGAATGCTGTGTAGCTGAGGCTAGTCGTTGTGAAACAACAGTGCCGCCTAACGGTGATTAGGCCCTTGTATTCAGACAGAGAACTATGGTCATTTAGTCTAGTCAACCCACTGAACCTATCTCTTTTTCCCAGTAGGTGACCGAACTCTCTGTGGATTTGAATCACAAGTGTTGGCTCTTAATGATGTATAGGCATCATAATGAGCTGGAATCTTTTTTTTTTTGAACGATCTGGTCTTCGAATTCTTAATACTGCAGCTATCCAACAATAAGTTCAAACCTTTTCGATGATGTCGAATTCTCGATGTTACAGGAACAACACCCACATTTTGTATGATTGCATGCATAATATGTTCATTGTTTTGTGTCATAAGACAGTAATGCCCCTCAATAGCTTCCAACTTCCTTTTTTGTGAACAAGTTTTTTATTTGGCTCGTCGTCATTATTTACTTGTTTAGAATCTGCTGTTCAATCAGCCACAATCACGTGAACTTTACGGCTTAGTGAGATCTCCTTGAATTGATTGATGTTCGTAAAATGGCCGTATTTTATTTCAATATTCCATGGGTAATTAACCAGTCTGAGTATAACTGCAGTATTCGCTCGTTATCGGAATGGGAAAGTAGAGGTACAGCAAATGTCGTACAAGGTATCTACCTCACTGTGTCAGGATCAATTTTCATGGTCAGTTATCACTGTTTCGAAAAGATTTCAACTTCAGAAAGTTTATAGCGACTAGGCTGTATATCGGGTTCGAGAGTGGGAAAAAACTGAAGGAATCAGATTCCAGTATCAACTGTGGAGCCTCGAAAGTGATCACATCTTCATTCGATTCCAATTCTAGCCTTCTGCGGAAAGGGTCCAGTAGGAGTAGTAGAAGTGTAACAATAGCTAGTCTTCACAACAGTAAATCTTTGTGGCCCACCACTCAACCCAAGCAAGAGTAAATGCGGTTTTGATAGAGTGAGACCCAGCTCAACTTAACTCTCAGATACAATTTAAGCAACTGATGAGGTTAAAAAATTTCAGGCTCTTTACATTTTATGTTTGATTGGTATGTTTCGTGGTAAACTGCTGAGAATTCCGTGCTATCGTTTGATGTTTTTCAATGGCATCATCGATAATATGGATATACTCGTTGGTTCATTTATTAGTGCTTACTTCGACTTCGTGAGTATTTGAGTTTTTCACGCAGCAAAATTTGTGGTGGTGCTCTATACATATTATAATGGCATAGAAAAGTCACTCTCCTCGTGTTTCAGTGAATACTTCGGTATATACTTCTAACAAGGTATTGCTACAGGTACATAGGCTGAGCTGTAGTCCACTAGGTTACGTTAGTAGTCAGGATCTGGCTCGGGCCCATTCTTTCGAGAATTAGTGCAAATCGAAGTGCAATGGAAATGCCACTCGAATCTGCTCTTTTCCAATGGGCAAAAAAGTTTCCGTTCTTATTTGATATCTGTTCAGACTGGCGCCGTTTTCTGTACGTCCATTGGGCTCAACTGGTTTGCGGGACATTTTTCGTGGTGTTAGTTTTACTATGTTAGCAGATTGTTTTGATAATCTTGAACCTTCTAATTGTTTGCTACCAACAAATACTTTCCACAAAATTGAAAGTGATTTAAGTTTTTAAGCAAATGTCAGAATACTTACAGTTGTTCCAACTCTACGGAATTCAGGTGTGTGGCTAGGATCCTCGTTCAACTGTATGGTATTGGCTTTGAATCGAGTTGTTGAAATGACTCCTTCAGCTAGTGGGCTTGGCTTTCTGTTCAGAGGTACGTTTTTGTTCCTTAGAGGGAACTGCAAACCAAATTTCGATACCGTTTCTATGTGGTATCACCAAAAGTGAGCAATCATTATAAAAGTTAGTAATTAACTGAACACGGATAGCCGACCCTGTCAGCTCTGAAGGAATAGAATCACGACCAGTTAGCAGTAATCTGATGTCTTTTTTTTTGTTATTTCTATTCGTATAATGAAAATGTGCAAAACTCTGAAAAAAGAGAGCTGCATAATCCATTGAAAAATTCTTACCCTTGAATCAATGCCTTCTCTTATCCGCGAAATTTCACCACATCTCTTTGAGTAATGGGAAAAATTTCTTTCAGGAAAGTTACTTTCGTTATGGATGGTTTTATCGGTAGTCTTCATGGCGATTCTCCCGTTCGTTTCCCGGACACATCCTTTCAACTCAGTAATTGGCACTTTCATTATATCGCCAGTCATTACTGATAACGCTACTCAAGTAAGTCTCGTAAATATACTCGTATTTTTTCTTCGTTCGCAATTTTCAGTACACTACATCCTGGGGATCGACATCAGCTTCGAGTACAAGATAGCTTTCCAAGGTCGATATATAGATTATCGAAAACCAATGAATGGAAGTAGTAATAAATCAATAAAGTAAAGTTTTCAAACCATTAAATTCAAGATGTTGGATGCCAAAAAATTTATTGTTAACGATTGAAAGAAGGAAAACTGCGGTTATTCTGAAGGGCGTTATTTTTTAAAGCCGTATTGCGGTTTTATTGCTTATGTGGCCCAAACAGGACTTGCGGGGGACAGCCAAAAAACCTGTCAGATGTTCTTCCAGGCAGCCTTGTGTCGATTGATCGACCTAGGTTGGATGGTCTAATTAGTTTGATTGGGGATTTGTTCCCAATTCTCCCACTGCTTCCAGTGTTCCCAAGCCTACTAGACGAGTAGCAGTGGCGTCACTCATCCCTACAGAATCTTCGCAATAAAGGGTAAAAGTTGATTCCAAAGTACAAAAACAGTTGCAGGAACATACGTATTTCTTAGTCACTGAATGTAAAGAACTAATCGATTTTTATGACTTCATGCTGACTCCGAATGTTCCTTTTTCAGGAATCTTCTTATTTTGCTCATCTTTTTGTGCCATCGTACAATGTAACCGTGGTGTTCGTGCTATTCACATTGTACTCATTTCTTTGCTTCAATATTATCAAAATGCGCAGTCTCGTGAAAGGAGGCAATCACAAGTTACAAATACAGGTATGCGTGATATGTTAAATACGAAGTTTGATCTTTACAGTGATATCACATTTTTTCACAAACTGTGTCAAACAGCAATCCGACGTTAGTAGTGGAAAAAGTAAATTATCAACGGTCCACTTCACAATAAATTGGCTTTTGGGATATCCTCTGGGGTAAATTTGCGGCTCCTCGTATACCGTGTGGGACGCTGTCATGTCAAAAAGCGGTCTAGGCAAGGCGTCATAATGATTCGAAGATTGTCCCGGCTGTATGCCGCACCCAACGCGAATAAGTTCCACTGCTTCTGGATATGTTGCACAATTCCAGTAGTCACCAATGTTACAATTTCAGTTGCACTCGTCCGAATACCCTTTCGTGCCAGTCACTTCTGGGTAATCCCAAAAGGGCCCTATTTCTACTACTTTCAGGAAGCTTCCTTTTTCGCGAAGTAGGAGGATTGCCAAGTTTTTTTCCTCTCGCTATAGATGTACTATTTCAACCGATATCTTTGCTCTTCGACCTAGAAAGGTTACCTCAAAATTGGGCGGAGGTGGTGTAATGGCAAGTGGCGCACTATATCGCACGCACGGTCGCGGGTTCGAGNTTGGTACCAGATTCGCCTGGGAGGATAAAAGCACTGGCTTGTACATCGGCTGGCCACCGCAAGTCATTGTATAGGCCACATAAGCATTTGAACCGCCACTACTATTCTGAGTGGAAGTCGAAGGGGGGCGCATCCTTCGGACGGGATGCGGGATGATTAACGCCAAACAGACTTTAAATACTTTATCTTTGCTCTTCGACCTAGGAAGGTCACCTCAAAATTACAGTAAACGCGTTTGAAAGGTGGTCTAAAGGAGGTATTTGCCGAAACTTTCTTTATAATCCAGATTTCTCCGAGTATTTGCCGGACGTTTCTGTAGAGGTACTCTAAAGAACAGTTCTTACTTGTATCCGCATCACACTTGAGAAAATTCAATAATATGGCTGAGGTAGGTATAGGTCTCAGGTGTAGGTCTCTTTTTGTAACAGACTGTAAAAGGATGTAACGAGGTGTGCCCAGAGTCACTTACAGTGGAGTTCGAGGACAAATGCTTGGCACAAGGTTGCGACTGGATTCAAAGTGGTAAAAACGTTGTTGTTGTATATGGAAGGACAGGTTTGATATCATGTGGTCAACCTATAAAGAGGAGAGGCAGTAGGAAGCATTATGCGTGTACAATTGAACCCTGCTCTTATCAGCAATTTCATGAGAACTTTCAGATGATTCGATGAAGAATCTTAACAAAAAAAGCTCGAAAGTTTTTACATGTTTGCTTCAAATGTCTACTTACTTAATAGAGAACTTTGTATGATATCAATTTTCAGTCAGCATGAAATTGCATAAAAATCATAACTTATTGAATACTGTAGTAACCAGTATTCGGTATTTTTTCGGTGGTTCTAGAGAATTTCACAGAATGTTCCGAGATGGTAAAATGATATTTCAGCTGTTTACGCAGGCTCTATTTATTTGTACGACCGTTGCAATGACAGCGCTTCTTTACTCTTGGTTAATGTTGTTCCCTGCACCTCCTACAATGGCAATAGCATCGCATATTCTTTGGCAGTTGAGTCACGGTAAAACATCATTTATTCATTTATTATGAGATGATGGGAAATGGTATAAGCTGATGACTGTGATAGATGATTGATCGTGATAAAGGCTGTTAAGAGCTAGCGAAATGTGACGACCCCACCACGCTCCCACTATCTCTCTTCTTCAAGTGATGAGCATTCATGCTTTATTCTATAATGAACACATGCCATTTCAGTGAATGGAGTGTAAATTTAATATGAACCGTGTAGCTTAGGACCGATGTGGTAAAGCGACAAAAGATCTCTTTCAGATAAACTTATATGAATGTGGTTTTCAGAAACAAAACCGCTTTTCTCATACTGCTATTTTTTTTATCTGTTGTGTAATGATTTTAAGGACTTCACGGCATCATGTATCTCTGCCTCAACCGACAGATCCGTGGCGAGGTACTTCGTATGTTCTTCATGAAAAAACAGCAGACAATAAAATCTGTTGCTACCGTGCAGACCGTGGATCGACGAAGAATATAAAATGCTTTTCTGTTCCGTGGAGGGAATGGCAGATTCTTCAGGATAGGATCATTTTATGGCTGGAGTTTTATTTCTGGAGATCAGCATAATGCTGCGGAATACCTGGAAATGTTCTGTAAGAGCTTCCAACAATCATTTTGTAACCTATGTATTTGTTTTTCGAATGAATGTTTTCAAGGGATCCTGTCAACTGTTTTACTCACGGTTACATATAACCGCTCAGAGCATCCATCGACTAGTATTCTCATTCAATATTGGAGAAATTCTGTCAGCTTGGCTATTCCAGGGACATTTGTAATTTCCTGTAAAACTGTGATTTCTTGCTTTGTTGAATTTCTCTTCTTATTTGTATGATTTACCGCTTGTTCACATTTTTCGTAGGACTACTTATATAGTCACACTTATNCTAGTATTCTCATTCAATATTGGAGAAATTCTGTCAGCTTGGCTATTCCAGGGACATTTGTAATTTCCTGTAGAACTGTGAACTCTTGCTTCGTTGAATTTCTCTTCTTATTTGTATGATTTACCGCTTGTTCACATTTTTCGTAGGACTACTTATATAGTCACACTTATAGTACTGAGCTTGTATAGCTGTATGTATAGTTGTTTAAGTTAGTTGTAATGCTCAATTTGATCTTGAAAGCACAATGGGTGCTCTTAAAATTCCATCCTTGACAGAGTTCCCAAAAAATTCAACAAATCTTGAGAAAATACGGAAAACAAAATTGCTGGCGTTTGCCTGATGCCCTTCTTCCAATATGGTGACATTGCTTTAAAGGGTCAATCGGGTTCTGTAATAAAAATTGAAGGCAATGTTGTCACCGTTGCTACAAACTTACTCCATACAGTAAATCTAATGGATAAACTAGCAGTACCTTATAGAGCCAATCGACTTCATTCTTCCATTGTACAAAAGAATGCTCCATATAGTATAGGAAATTTAAGATTTTCTTTTTTTAGATTTAATTTAATTTTAAGTTCATTCGCTACTAATGTACTAACCGTGTAGCGTAGGTACACTTCGCGGTGGAAGTGAGGTGAGCTTATCTTTTGGATTTTGGACATTTTCCGTGCATTCCTGATAGAACATCAGAAACGCTAGCTCGGAAGAGGCGCTCGGTGGGGTAGTGTGCAATCAACAAGCTTTGAACCATTTTCAGGTCTTTGAAAATGACGAGTCTGTCGAAACGTATAGATGAATATTTCCACCCACCAACCTTGAGGCAGAAGCAAAATCAACGATTCTAAGAGCTATAGGAAATTTCGCACGATTTTGTTGGCACTAAAATTTTGTGTATCATTTTCTCCAATTAACCGTTGGAAAAACGGATTTGTAAAATTTCATGGCTTCTTTTCTTTTCTAATTTTTGTTCATGCTGGACGCAGTGAAGTGGGAAATGGTGCACTATCACACAGTCATGGTCCGAAGATCGTATCACGGCTCGATATTCACCTAGGTCAATCCAGCACTCCATTCTTTCGGTAGACCTGTCTTGGAAGATAAAAGCATTACTTCTACATTGGCTGTCCATCAAAAGTCATTGTATAGGCCACGTACGCATCATTCAGATCGACCGAGGATTTTAACTGGGAAAAGGATTGCCGTAGCTGACCTTTCGAGAGCCGGCAGACTGTATTTGACGTCTTCTTCTTAGAAGAACGCTCGCGCACTTCATTCGACAAGATTAATCCCACGCGTTTCGGCACGAATGTTGCAGCTGTGTTCGATGCCGACTTAAGCAGCAAAGTCGGTTGCTGGCTGCTCTTCGAAAAGAACCGCCCACTAGCTCAAGGAATTAAGAAGCAACTGTAGAGCTTACTCGTCGCCATCTCCTCTGAACATCGAGCAAGTGAAGCAATGTTCTCTTCGTCGACGAAAGCAAGTTCAAGCTTTTCGGACTTGATGGCGTCAAGTAAGTGAGAGGTTCCATCACGAAAGATGATAAGGATAAAGAAAAGATACAATCCGTTAACACTAAACGCGCTGCCAAGCACTGTAGAGGATCGTTAATGGTGATCGGCATCCTCGTTAGGAGTAACGCGTCTCATTTTCAAAATTGGGAGAAGAATGACTGAAAGGAGTTACAAGAATACGGTGCTGAATACCATTGACCCAAAATTCACTTCTAATGGGAAGGGCGTGCTACAGAAGAGAAACATGAGGCATCTGTACTGGCCGAGCCAAATCTTCTTATCTATGTACATGCCAAACTTGGCTTACCTTGCTAGTAAATGGAACTCAAGTCGACTGCTATTTTTCGTGGACTCGTCGAATCAATGCCAGCTCGTTGAGCAGCAGTTATCTGCTTTCGTTCCTTAACCATTGAACATCAGAGATTTCTGTCTAATCGCTGCAATAACATAATCGGTGATCACCGGCTTGAGCGAAACTAAGAGAATGAAAACATCTCCGAGTCAACGCCTTTTAGCAAAAACATGGTGTAAATGTTGTTAAATTATGCTTGCGTATTGAATTAGATTTCAGAGCCTTTGATGGCGAACACACATACCGTATTCGCTAGAGCGAAATCAGTCAACAATATTCAATTCAAGAATGTAATCAAATGGAGTTTTTGGCGATGTTACTACATGCACTGCATTTCGCATATTGCATTTTGCAATTATCTAGACACTTAAAAAATTCATGAAACAACTGGGAACAGATGTTTTCAATATTCTAAACAAAAACGCAATCAAGTGACAATGTGGAAAAGAGCCTCGGCAATGGTCACCAGAAGGGATTTGTGACAGTTTTAATAGCTGTGGTACTAGTTCTCTATCCAAATTCCTACAGGATAGGCAGACAGAAGGGGAGGTGATGTAGAGTGCCAGATTTTCCTGCTCTTCGAAGTTTCATACATGGCACTGAACTCATCCGGAAGTCTGAAAACACTTTCTAGTATGTTGACTGACCTTTGGAATTCAGTGGATACCTTCGAGACAAACACGCACTCAAAGGCCAATGTAGCATTTTGAGAAGGGATTGATCAATGCCACCTAATCTTGCTCGGATCGATTTGGTGATGGTAGTGGTTTACCACTATCATCAGCGTTATGAACCACCCAAAATTCATGGCCATGGAGTTTCTGACGCATAGGACTGTGGAGATCCTTCATAGAAGCATGTGACTTTCGCGTAAGCTCTTTGATGAAGCGGTTGAGCACACTCGTCACTATGATTGGCCACTACCACTTCAGCAAGGTGGAATGTCGTTGTTGTAGAACGAAATCTCCGAGATGATAACAATAAAAAGTCGAGAGCAAACACTTCTGCGAATTTTAATACTGGTTATTATATCTTGTGTCCAATTTTTGAATACACTAAAATCTTTTTGCCATTTGTTGTGCTTCTAGGTATCACCTGCGGTCATTTTAGAGCCCTATTTACCGCTCAAAACAATCCGGTACGTATAATTTTCTCAGAATGTTATGCAGCTGTGTCCAAACGTTGTGAAACAACAACACTGTCGAACCGTGTGATCAGACCCATGCTTTCAGAGTGAGAGAGCTATGCTCAGCAGCTTTTATCGCCTCACTGGTCCTTCTTTTACCTGGAAGGTGACCGTGCTTACCTGTGAGTACTTAACAGTGCTTACCAGTGATACACTAACTCTAAACTCTTCTAACTCTTCAGCGTTGAAGCTTATTTAGAAAAGCAGCTGGATCGTCCAGCCAGCACAGGGCTCTTCCATTCCGTGTTGAAATTGACCCACCACCTGTACCTATTCCTTAATTGGATCTCTGGTAAACAAAAGCAGGACTTATAGAATTCCGGCAGAATATACTATCCTTCACACTTCTGCCGCCAGCTATGAGCGGAGTCCTGTTCAAGTCCTTTCTGTAAGAGTATCTCGGGTTACTACCCATTTATCCCATATAGACTTCGTATCTTCACTCAAATAGCACCCATTGCACCCATTTCACAAAAGTTCCGCTCTCCTCTCCACCCGCCTTTCCCCTCAGAATAGTCGAACTCATCCACGTCCTCCCTGTTATCACCATGTTTCCCATATGTCATCTGTACTCCTACAAAATTGAAACGTTCTAGGTTGCGCAC
>UZAF01017382.1:0-12447 GCA_900617895.1 Haemonchus placei
TCTTGTTTAGCTACCGTATTCTGTTATGATTTTTGCCGGGGGACGGAACTTACGTGCGCGCGGCAAACTGCGCGGCGAAGTGCGTGGTGATTCGAACGACTCTGGCGCCTATCTTTGGGGCCCAAATTTGAAGTAAAGTAGATCAGTAGTATCAGCTGGCTCTACTAAACTGCTCTACTTCGAGTTTTAGACGGATAATGGAATTGCTAGTCCAAAATGGTGCAAAAGTGGCGAAGAAATCGCGGAAATCGGCGTATTTAGAGAAACAAGGCTTCAATAGAGGAATAAAATTAGGGGTTGGACGAGAATCCAACGACAGGAGTTTCGAATTTGAGCGAGTTGCCCAAATGTGTGCGTCGCCGCATACAGCTTTCTGCAATATGCTGCATGCGTGCAACGTGTGCGTCCCGGTGCGAATGGTGCCACTTCTTCAGCCTTTTACGGTTATGAACTCGTTCGCATCCGGTGTGTGCATGGCTAAGCCGGTACTAGGGCCCTTATTACGCCCTGTCTTGATGACGTCAACGTCCCTTGGGCTTTCCTTGGGGTCACTGGTTCATCCAGGGAGAAGTCTCCGAAAATGTGGACTGTGTCTTTAAGGTATCCTGGGAAGAAACGTATAGATGGCATACATAAACCATGATAAAAACAGCGTATTTGTAGTGGCCTCTTAGAGAGACTAAATCTGCTGTCAGCTTGTGCCCACCCGGTCGTAGAGTTGAATCATCGAATGAATATGCACCATTCTGAAGTAACTTCGCTTCTCAGTGATGAAACGCTTATTCTGACCGGAAGGATATGTCCAAGCTAAAACTAAAAATGAAATATTCGTTATGGGACCATGTTCTTATAAATGCTGTTTGACATGTCGCTCTTATCTTTCAATTGGCAAAGCTGTACCAATTGTGAGGGCATTCCTTAAGCTTTTTCTTCAACCATGCTCCTTTTTAGCTGCAAAGGGGTGGAGGACCACATACTCTGTAGATTATAAAAAACGGATAAAATTTTCTTGAGAGGCATTGAAGAATATTGAAATGAAGACTGAATTGTTTGGTTGTTGTTGTTCAATGGTTTTGAAGAAATTTCAAGTGATGTGGATGAGTCAAGGACTGTGATGGTGTAATGGCAAGGGGCGCAATACCATGCACGCATTGTCAAGGGTTCGATCCCCGGATGGATAACCGCCACCCGAACCTTCCGTCCCTTCGGTTAATTGATACCAGACTGGTCTGGGAGATAAAAGCACTGGTCGTACTCGATTGGCCATCGAAATCCATTGAATAGGCCACATACGCCTCCAATAAGCCACCACGACTTTGAAAGGAAGTCGAATGCGGGGACGCGTCCCTCATACGGGATTGATCAGCGCCAAAAAGCTGTCATTTCAGATGTTTATGGATTAGCTGTTTAGACTACGACCTTGCACCAACCCCTATCGGATCTAATTCATGACAAATCCACAACTCTTCACGTTTACTTTTTGTTCCAGAAATAAGTAAAAGGTAGTAACACTAAGGATATTGCTATCGTCCTGACTTTGAGGTCCCTAGGATGAATGCTTTCAGTGAGAAAGGATTTTCTTCTAACTGAGGCTGAGCACATCCTCTTTGCACCGATTCCTTAGCGCCTCGATCGACTAATGCGATTAGCATATCCAATGTCGAGGTGGAAAACTCGTCACACCGACTCTCTAATCGAGCACTTTCCACCCTCCATTACGGGAAGAAGCGTCGGCGTGTTCACTTCCTCAACCGTGGCGGAAGCGACCGATGCAGGAATAATACTACCCAACAATGCAAAGTTTGATTTATCAAAGCTGTTGTCGCGAGTAAAAATAGCAATGAAGTTGATTTTTTGAAAGGGAGCTTTATTCCGCTGCTCTCACTGCTTTCCGGAGTTCCAACAAAAGAGTGATCCTTAGGCTAGAGTATTTGTGTCTTTGAGCCTAGGGTGAAGTCCGTGGCGTAGAGCTTGTCAGAGTGTAAGCGAGCATATCCGACAATGCCGAAAAATGTGGAAGTAGGAGGGGAGGGAGGTCCTTAGCCACAAGATGGTGCATTCACCAAAACTCCTTTTCGTTTTACTCATGGGCAAATATAGCCATATAGTAATGCCAGCTAAGATAAGAAATGAAAGGGCTACAGTAACTACGTCGTTCTTGCGGTAGCAGTCGCAAGGGGCACATCAACCCAAAAGCAGTGACACTGCTTGCTGTATCTGTCCGAATCGGAATATTTAGTGTTGTCTGGGCGGAGGTGACGTAGTGGCAAGTGTCGCACTATCACACACACACATGGTCACGGGTTTGAGTCCCGGATCGGGCCCGCTTAGTCGAACCAAAGTTTCCATCCCTCTGCGATCGGTTAATTGGTACTAGACTCGTCTGAGAGGATAAAAGCTTTGACTTGCACATTGGCTGGCCAACGCAAGTCATTGTATACGCCACATACGCATCCGATAAGCCACTACGATTTTGAATGGAAGCGCGCATCCCTCAGACGAGGTTTATTAATGCCCCGAGATTTCATCTTTATCTTTATAGACTTGTGGTGTTGAAGTTGGGCCATTATCTAAATTTCGTACAGCATGAAGGGCATTGTTTGATCCCAGAAAGTATTTTGCGTTTGACGATTTTCGAGAATGGACGTTTTGGTAGAGGTTTCCTGGTGTTTTGTATTCCCACATTCGTTGCGAACGGTAAAAACCTCGGCACTAATTACCCCTCACTGCCCCACTTTGTATGGGATAGACTGGATTTCTATCGAATTTTTTTCAAGAAGATGAAACCAACTAGAAACTTGCCGAGAGGGGTAATTTGACCCGTAGAATACGAATATCGCATCCATTCGTCATGAGAATGCCAGGCGCCCCGCTTAGCGGGAAGTTTTCAGCAAGCTTAGTGACCCAGCTCCATTTGGCGCNAAGTTTCTAGTCGGTTTCATCTTCTTGAAAAAGCTATAGACATCCACTCCATTCTCGACTAAGTGGGGCAGTAAAGGGTAAGTAGTGCCAAAACCGCATGGTGACGACATCGTTGGAATTCGGGTCCTGGAGTCCCTTCAAGATTAGACGCTCTAGTCAAGGCCAATGAGAATTACTTTCGACGTAGGTAAAGAAGCCAAAACTGTTTCCATGTGAGATTCCTCACCGAAAAAAGATTTCAAGACCTGAACTTAAACTTGGGAGATGCTGGAATTTCTCTTGAAAGCAGTTATTTTTGTGGTTTTTGATATAAGTGAGCGAAGCTAGTATGCTGGGACTCCGAACAGAATCACTGGTTTAAGGTCAGGTCCGAATAGCTGTGGTGTTCAAAAATTTTAGCTGAAAATTCGAGTTACAGGCAAGTTTTTCCTGAACATCCATTTCATTACACCAAATTTGAAAGATGTTTAAACTACTTCATTGCATGTCAGGGTACTTTTTATAGTGGTCCGGTTTTGGTTCTGTAGCTACCAAGGTTTCTTTGTAGCTACAAAACCGAGCATTATAAAAAGCACCCCTAACACGCAATAAATTTTTTAGCTGCCTGACTATTTTTTGTTCATTTGCTAATGGGCGATGGAAAAATTTCAGGCAACCGTTAGTGACATGAAATGGATTCTAGGAGTACTTAAATTCAGGCTTAATTTAATGACCGGAATCCCTATATTGTTTATGTTCTTATACTCATCCCATTATGGAAGATCATTCAAGGATTTTACGGTGCCATACTAAGAATTATAAAACTGGTTAGGATTACTTTCTTCAAAAACACCGTTTTTATCTCTTGCCTACCAATCACACGCTTCTATCGGAGAGGCCATTCCCTACAGTGTGCGTTTACCATTTTGTGACACGCGAGACTCAATGGTAATGAGCTCTGCCTAATTAGATGCCACGTGAAAGTGCAAGGTATGTGGGTGATCTCACCTACACTCTCGATGTATTACTTTATTCGAATGTATTGTCCTATATTTCCAGACAGCTATGACACTGTGAACAATGATGCAGCTTGTGTTTTTCAGGTTCTAAACATGCATAGGGTCACACTGTTGTAAGTGTGCTAAGATATGCTAGTGCAAGATTAGCCGGGCATGAGTTCTCCTTCCGCAATTGTGGAATTCATGGGAAAAACTGCGTTTGTAAAACTGAGAGTTTTGCCTGTCATTGAACGTCTCTATAGCGCCAATACACTTGTCAGAGTAAATGGAATGCAAGATGCATAAATCGCACCAAGAGGCTTATAACGTACGCTCTTGATGCTGGCAAAGGATGAAGGATAAAGCTCTTGGGCGTCAATCAATCCCGTATCAGGGAAGCGCCCTCACATTCGCCTACTATTCAGAAACATAGTGAAACAGAAACATATGTTGAATGAATATGTGGCCCATAGAATGACTTGCGATAGTTGAAAAGTCAGTGCTTTTATCCTCCTGGAAAAGTCTGATACCGTTTACCCGACCCTGAAGTGGTGGAAGGTTGATTGGCTCGGCGGATACAGACCTGGGATTCCAGCCCATGCGTGTGTGATAGTATACCACTACACCACCCCTACATCACCCATCGAATTTTCAAAACACACCAAGATCTATTCGAACTTGGCTCCATATTTTTCTCCAGTAGACTCTACAATCATTTTTTGGGCCAACATGGCTTCCCAAGATGATATCCTTACCTCTATATCCAACTCTTGTAGTTATTTGTTTGCCCTTACGGAAGACAAGCGTAGAAATAATCGTCGAATCTCACTGGAAGCTCTCTCTTCCTTCACTCTTCGTGAGTATTCCAATCTTGGAGCTTTAATAACTACTTCAAAGACACTATGTTCCCATGAGAACACCCATTACGTTTTTGTTTTCCTTGCACAGAAAGCAGAATTTCAAACGATTCTTCGAACGATCATGTTCTTAGTGCTGAGCTAAGTAGCTATTAACTCATTCCTAATCCTCTGTTTCAACAGAATGCCAGGATGATGGATTACCCCATGTTGTCGTATTCATATTTATTTCGCTTTCACTGCAAGTTTTACTGAATTTTGATCTCTCCTCTTGGAACATTGCGAATTTTCATGTTTCTCAGAAAATGCAGAGGAACTCCTTTCCCAGGGACTGTGTAATTATTCATTACGTGGAGGTTATTAAAGTGTCAAGAGTAAGTGTAAAGCTCATGAGAAATGCCAGAATAATGCTGTAAAGCCTATGAGAATTGCCTCGATAGTGCGCCTTCTCCTTGTGCCGTGAACGGAGAGGTTCTGGAAGAAGAACTTCTGCAAGATGAGTGAGCCATTTCTGAAAGATGTGGAAAGTACCATCTGTTAGTAGGGATTCCTTTTTTCTGAATGGTTATCAGCTCATAAAGCGATATTTACCAATTTGGAGGGCACAATCGGGAACAAACCTAAAGCAAGCATGAATATTGTACGCTACTTTGGTACTCGGTGATAGCTACTATAATCTCGTAGATCTGCTTCTACGTATTACCAGTTAGAAAGGAAAACATGAGCGTTCTCAGCAATTTACTGGGTATGAAGCTGAACTCTTCTTTTCCCGTCCTTCAGAGTGGGTCACGAAATTGGGCTTAGTTGGGGTGTATATGAATGAAATGAATAAGTGGTAAGTAGATGGTTGATTGGCGTACACTGTTATCGTCATAGAACAGAGCACAGTCAGCAATTTCAACCAATAGGGCTGAATCCCTCGTTTTATGCCAAAGATGGAAGGCTCTGTCTCTGCTGCGCGAAGCCTTAGGACGTGCATGCCCTGACTTTAAACTTTCCCTGCGTATCTCTGACCTGATCCCTCTTGCACCTAGACCATCTAGGGGTCGAGCCAATCGCCATACTCATGAGAATGACGTTGATGTATCAGTGAACGTCATCTCTAACTACTGCGACAGCCTTTTCTGACCGGATTTCCCCGTGCATATTAGCAATAACGGATATTTGGAGTTTTGCAGGAGAAGTCAATAGCCAGCATAAGTTGAAGTGCCGTTGACTTAGTGGCTACAGATATCTGCTGCAGTGACATAGCGGGGAGCATCTCCTTCGGTAACAAAACCCCTCACTTCCCAAGGGAACTTAGTCTGACGACGTCTGACGAAGTTTTCTTGCAATCTTGGACATAGGACGGCTGCGTAACGTAGCAACAACTTATTTGTGAATCCCAACTTTTTCATTCTTCATCCGGATATTGTCGAGCGCGTCAGAAGTTTCCGCGAAACTTCCAGGTAGGTGGTAAGGGCGATTAGATTTTTTCTGTCCTATCGAGCGCTACTTATCTAAGCTGATGTGCACCAAAGTGCATCACTTACGGCTTCACCCAATCAGCTTCATCTGCATTAATGGGCTAGCCGTTTTATTTTTGAAGGTACATTATCAAAGAGCTTACCTCCTCGTAGAAACCCCAGTCAAATAACAAAGAGCAAAGGGCTCTAAGCCTCGGTCCAATTGAAAGAATGGATTCAGTCATGCTGAAAAATTAGGTGTCGTTTCTCGGAACGTAAAGAAAATGTGATACGCTATATATTTATGCACATCCCTAAGTAAGCCAATCTACTATCTTCAACACAGAATCCTAGATGCTTTTTTAGAATCCTATATAGGATCTTTTTTTTGCGCCCGCACCTACCGCCTATAGCCTTGTTCGAAGAAAGCTTCCCCCCTTCAAGATAGGCTCAAGTATGAATGGGTTCAAAAATGTGAAGTATTTGTATATTCAAATTCGAATCTGATAGCAAGTTTGATCAGCAGGCCCCTCACTTGGTATTCGTGCCACTTCAACTTTACCTTCAAGAGTAAAATTTGATAAAAGGTCGGCATTAATCAATCCTTTTGAAGGATGCGCCCCGCATTCGACCTCAATTCAGAATCGTAGTGGCTTATNTTCAAAAATGTGAAGTATTTGTATATTCAAATTCGAATCTGATAGCAAGTTTGATCAGCAGGCCCCTCACTTGGTATTCATGTCACTTCAACTTTACCTTCAAGTGTAAAATTTGATAAAAGGATATAAATGATGATAGAGCATTTCGGCATTAATCAATCCTTTTGAAGGATGCGCCCCGCATTCGACCTCAATTCAGAATCGTAGTGGCTTATTGAAAGCTCCTGTGGCCTATACAACGACTTGCGGTGGCCAGCCTATGTACAAAAGAAAGCTTCTATCTTCCCGGACAGGTCTGATGCCAATCAGCCGACCCCGGATTGAGAATTCATGGTTAGCCCAGGCGAATGATCGAATCGGGATGAACTTCTGTCTTAACTTATCAAGTGCTAGGGACAACACCATGATGCCCGCTCCGAACTCGTACTGATCGCACAGGCGTGTGAATAAGTGTTGTCCCTACATAGTATAATAATTTCAAGGAGCTGACGACTATTTTCCTTAACAGTTTTGCGAAGGGCTTATCCGAAAAGTGTAAATGATAAGAATGTTGCAGTTGGATCCGACTAGAGGAAGCTAGCTATGCAGAGAGCAAGACAGAAGAGTTCATTCTCCTATCAGGAATCTCTACAGAGGTAGTATTTATCTTTTGCAGCTTCCTGAAAACTTTCTTCGTTTCCGCGCCGTTTCCTGAAACAACCGACGCGCTCACCGTCAATTAGCCAGGACAGGGCGGAGCCGATGAGCTAAGGAGGCAAAAGCTTCACAGGAAAACTTGCATTTCCTAGCACCTCAACAACTTAAACGGATACTTCACAGCCCATCAACATTCCATTCACCTGTTGTACTTATTGAGCCAGAAAGATTTTTTTCGCCTCCTTCTGATGGGTTCAATAGCTCTAAATTGCTATGTTACCCCAAATTTGAAGTGGCATGGTGCCAAGCTGGGAATAATTTTTCCTGTAGATTGACCTACTTCAGTTTGAGATCAAAATAGCTCAATAGCTCTATTGTTACTAATGTCTGACCCTTTCAGACCATTAATAAAGGCCATCACTCCTTGTCGTGATCAATTATAGCTACGCCATCTTTCCTATTTTCTAGCTCATCAATCCTTCAAAAACTTTGAGACAGGCACTCTTTTTCATCAATGGGACTCATACTGGTCCTCACTGGAAAATTAGGCTAAAAGGTAACGGATGGTGTCAATCATTTCCGTTTGAGGGATGCGCCATCGCATTCGACATCCACTCGCAATCGTAGTGACAATATCGGGTTAATAGCTGATGTGCAACCCAGTGTTTTCCTGCTTTCAGGTGGTCTGGTATCAAATGTTCGGTCCTGTAGGGACGGAAGGCTGACTGGTCAAAAATGAAAAAGCTAGGGTTCCCATCACATCTCTATAGCATGATCAACACATTCATATAAATAGTAGAGTTGTAAAGTCCACTGTAGAGAGACTATGGATTAACGGGCTACTTTTGCATTTTGTTGTGTGTGTATAAGACAGGAAACGGCTGATTATGGCAATTTCGAGGTGTAGAGAGTGCTTTAATTTGTGTTGAAGCAAGTCGTGTTTGTTGATGGTCCTTCTTATGCCGAGTGTTATTCGCTAGGAAGTAGGTGCATAGTCAAAGCCTCTTTGCCGTCCTCCTAATCTCCGGATGTACTCTAGGAGTCTGTGTCTGTCGATAGAAGCCATCGTGATGTATCCGTGCGTCGTTGAGCAACAGTAGACAGGAGACCCAGCTCATTCACCCTCCGGCGTACAGCATTGTAGAACAAATGGCTTTGGAGTGGGAAACAGTCACTGTTAGAAACATGAAGTGACAACAATATCGGTTGGAGAGGTAAAAATGACTTCTTTTGACAGCTGACTGTCGAAGGCTCATTAGGAAGACCACTTCTTCATCTTCATTTCATCTTCAGTACCCATGTTTTTGAACTTTTTACATACTCTTGTTAGGAGGCAGTTCATAACCAAGTAATCCTTTGAGTGGAGATGTACCCGCAGGGTCCAATCTACCTCCTACCTGTGTTCCCTGCCCTATCCAGAATTTTGAATGAAGTGCGAAAAGACACCCCTATTCTAAAATCAGGCAGCATCGAGCCTTTTTCATGCTCGGAGGGCCTTGGGTACACTCTGACATACTTATTTCCTTTACTAAACTCAAACTACATATAACAAGAGAGCAGAAAAGAGTCGAATTGTGAGTATCGTGCTCTGTTCTGACGGATGCTCTGGAATCCATTTGGGAGTTGTTGAAAGCACAGCTCACAATGGTTTCGGGTTATTTAGTTTTAGCCGACCGAAATACGGGAGTGATAGTCCGGAACAGTGCAAAAGTGGAGAAGTAAACTTGAAAATTGGCATATTCAGGGGAAAATGAGGCGTCATAGTTGAAGTAAATTTAGGGGTTGGACGAGAATGACCTAGCGAACGTAATGGCAGAGGTTGCATGGAAGGGTCGGACGAGATGTCCAAGTGTGTGTTCCATTTCTGCTGGCTGCAATACGCTGCCTGCGTGTAATGTGTGGGTCCTGGCACGAATAGTGCAACAACCTCTGCAGCTTTTGGGTAACGGAACTTTTCCCCGATCGCGGCATTCTCCCTTGCGGCGTGCGGCAAATGTCACTACAATTACCGTACTCACCCCGCCTCCCGCCAATCGATAGGACGCGATATTTTTCCTTGACTGGCTTGCTTTTTCATTGAATTTTATCGTTTTTTCTTCTGTTTCTTTTTAGTTTTCATGTTTATTAGACTTGTTTAAATAAAATGACCCCTCCTATATGAACGACGATCAGGATCGCATTGGAACTGAAGAGAGCGGCCGGCCAATTCAAATGTTTAAAGGACTCCCCACCTCACAAATTGCGCGCTCCAATCTTCCATTGCAATCCTGCAATAGGCGGCGGGTGCGGCGTGCGACGCCGTGTTAGGGGAGAAGTTCCCGGACCCGCAGCTTTTAAAACGCTCAACTTACGCCTAGCAACTCGCCCGCTTTGGGTGTGTACTCGGCTAAGCGAATTTGGAGGGCTTTATCACGCTCTATCTTACCCTCTTTCGACCCGGCAGCGTCCCCTCGGCTATTCTTCGGGGTCACAGGGTTCATCTTAGGAGGAAATCTCAGAAACCATTTCTGACGTGAGCTGTGCCCTTCAGTAAGAGGCAATTTATGACTCGGCTAGGGGGTTTCGTGGCCCATTTTGTGCTGAAAGAGCTCATAAAGGGAAAACAAAACCAAAGTCCATGAAACCCCTTGTGTATGAATTGACGATTGGGATTGGGTTAGATTAGTTAGAGCACATCTGCACGGCAATGCAGCCATTTTGCCTCGAATGAGGCAATTTGGTTCTTTTTTCGCTGTGCTGAAAACGACCTTGTTTAATGTAACTGATTAGTGTCATATTCACAACATCTGATTGGTGAGATCTCTAGACAGAATATGTTAGGTGGTGGGTGAGGAAGGCGATGAGTATTGACAAGTGCTCCATCCTTGACTATCAAATCTAAATGCTTTGAAGGATATTATTGAGATTCATAAACAAAATCGTATTAGGTCGTCGGGAAGTAATTGCGATTTTTGAGAATGATTTCCCTCAACGCTTGTTTCCGGAGCTTTTCAGAATATGCCTAGAATTACTACAAAATTGCTAGTATGACCCCCATTGATGAATATGAACTTCATCCGGGTGAGGCTGCAAGTTCATGTTGAGCAAAGAGGTACATGTCTGGTCATAGTTTCGCAAATTGGGCAGAGAGAGCATGCATCATTTATGGAACATTCTCCAGTTTTGTATTTGGAGTATTTCTGAAATAAAGGTTGCTGTGCTGGCACAATTTAAAGACGATCCCCGGCCCTTTACCTTTATTGATGTTTAATGCTCAAGCTACAGTGCCGATATCCTAATAGCTATGAAAACATATTGAAAATCTCTCCCATTTGTGGTATCCCGGATAGATATTCTCAACTTGATTTCTACCTCTCTGCGACGTTTGGTCGTTAATTGATTTCCGAACTAGAAAAATGCGCTAACTTATTTGCTTGACTACTGATTACCCTCTGCGGTTGAATTGTGTAGGCAAAATACGCAATACAGTGAAACACTGCTATGATCTGATTGGAGGAAGAGTATATCGCGTTTTTCAAAAACGAACTTAAAGCCCCAGTTCACGATAAAAATGGCTCATGTGATATCCCGCTAGGATAAATCTGGGGCTCCCTCGTGTACTATATCTGGCAATAACAGGTCGGGAGAAGGCGTTACAAAGACTCAAAGATTGCGCAGTGTGTATGCGCGGACGAGTTTCTACAGCATTGTGAAGGCTGCACCATTCACAAGGGAACCCATGTAGGAGGTTCAAACATTTTGTCATGGCACATAGTGACAGTGTAGGAAAATTCGAGACAGCTCTGGCTTGATGTAGTCAGCTCAATTGCAACAATTGATATCTCGTCCAAATACCTCTGTCACGGCATTCCGTCATGGTAATCTCGTGCAACCTCTATTTTCAATAGTTTTGAATCTCATTTTTCGCTGAATCGGTGGATTTTCTCGCTTCCTTCACCATCAGCGCACTATTCCAAACTAATTCTTCCGCTTTTCGACTTGGAAGTGTATCTCGAAATTATCGTGAACAGTGCTTTCGACCACATGAGAGTCCTTATCTTAATGATTCACTCGGCTTCCTAGGACGAAGAAACTTGGATCGCCAATGTTCAGACCAAAGACTTCTCGTTGGATACGGTTCAGCGCCCATCTGTTGCTCGCAGCTGCGGAAGAGTCATGCTAAGTGGGGGCCGATTGGTCGACACAAATGCTCTCTTCTAGCCGGCATCTCCGTTGTTCTATCGCCTAAACATAGCACTGCTTGGGAATTTGCTCTGATAAATGACGATCTGAAGCAGTAGAGGTAACATAGTATGCCAAATTTAATCCCATCGATCGATTCACATTAATGCTTCTTATGAGAAACTTACCTTTTCCGACAGAAAAGTTCACTTGCCTGTCTCCGAAAAGCAGTCAGAATCCACAGATATAATTGTTTACAACTACGGGCGTTACCCACGCTCTAATGCATCAATCACTTCTCTTTGCGAAAACTTAATTGATGCTCTGCTCCAGACCAGGACTGGTGACTAAGTGTAAGTAACAATGGCTCTCACCTCAAAAATACATTTCCTGGTCAAACTGGACTTTTCCCTCATCAAAATCGTTCTCAGTCCTTCTTCTTTTTAGATATATTGTTCCGTATATTGTTCTTATCTCTTCGGGTGAGTCCAACTAGGCACATTCATTTGCATCTGTTTGCTGTTGACATTTTTCATATTCTAAGATTTCAAATAAGGCACAAAGGCGATATTTCCGTTAAGGTGAAAAAATCGCAGTTGAAGACAGTAGTACTCCAAGGTTAAGGTGCTTTGATCGGGAAAATGTAGCAGGACGGAAGGGAGGGGTTGGGGTAAGGAGAGTGGCGGAAAGGTGGGTAAGAGNACTCCCCACCTCACAAATTGCGCGCTCCAATCTTCCATTGCAATCCTGCAATAGGCGGCGGGTGCGGCGTGCGACGCCGTGTTAGGGG
>UZAF01017382.1:15769-48312 GCA_900617895.1 Haemonchus placei
TGACCTGCGGTGGACAGTCGATAAATAATTCAATGCCTTCACCCTCCCGGACGAGTCTGCTAGTAGTTGACCGACCCTGGAGGAATGGAGGTATGAGTTGGCCAAGACGGATGTTGTTCTGGGTTTTGAACCCGTGACTATGCTGGTGGGATAGTGCGCAACTTGCCACTACACCTCCTTGCCCTGGAAAACCTTGTGTTTTTTCGCAAATTCAAATCTACGGACAAATATTTGATGGTTTTGTCAGTTTGAAGTGGAAAGCTAAGGCTGCAAACCAGTCAGTCATTGAAGCGGCTCTGCTGGAATGGGTGTGTATGTATGAATCATAGCGGCAACCTGCTCTCTTGATAAGTGAGTCCCAGACACAATGGCCTGCAACTACACCTATCGCTTGCATTCGAAGCTTTCCATTCTCGTGAAATCCACATTATGAGCGTATTTGTCTATTTAATCGATTGTCGAGTGATATAGGAATTTACAATGTCTGGGAACTGCAAAATTAGTTGATGCTCATCTCTGTTGCTTCGTGAGCACGTTAAAGGCACAGTTCACGATAATTTAATGGGCGGGAACGTAAATATCTTTCCCGCCTCTCGATCAATGACACGTCATCACGTCAGACGAGTGTCGAGTCAATACAGATTGCAACTATTCGTTCTAAGGCCCACACGAATCAGCTGGTCGCCGAGTGATGAAGGTGTTTTTCTGCCATTCTTTTTTCCTCTAATATTTTTTTTGCTGCCGTGATCCCTGATTCAATTTTCTACTTCTAGAGGCTGAAAAAGGTGAGCTATTTTTGCTGTTACTAGGTTTTTGTTTACTTATGCTTATAAGTGAATGTTTAGTTATGCTTATAAGTGAATGAATTTTTGCTTACCATAGTCTGTTATTCGTACCAGGACCCACACGCGCGCAGTGAAACACATTGTTTAGCTCGTTCGGACGCCCCACTCTTGTTCATTTTTCTGGTTTAATTCTCGCCTAGCCCCTTNTTTTTTACGGTTTTTCGAAGCCTTTTTTCACTTTGGAAACACCGATGCACGCAGTTTCCCCATATTCATCGCTCTATTTTCGACCTTGTCTTACATTTTTCATCACAGTCTGGATTACCCAAAATTATCGTGAACTAAGCTTTAAGATGTCATTGGGATTAATGCAAATGGAAAACATTGACTTTTAAACTGTTATCTTTGATAGTACGTGATTGCACATCATCTCATCTTTTACTAGGTCTAAAGATCTTAATTTCTAAGAACTGGACCACAGCGTCCACATGATACCCAACAGATTTCTTTTCTGATTCCCTGCAGTCAGTGCGGCTTTGTAGGCTTCGGTAGTGCGTTATTTTGTTCGCTGATACATCGTGCTTTGTGAATTTTTATAACGTTTTTGACAATAGTTTCAAGCGGATACTAATCCCATATGGCAGTTCGTCCTTTTCCCGATTTGGCATTAGTAGGAATGTAGCTCTTTATCCGCTAGGTAATAATGCCATTCCAATTACATCTTGTCAATCAAGCCCCGTATTATCCGCGCGATGACGGGCTTCCTCACTCCTATGCTTCTCAACCACTTACTTAGTATTCCCTTCATAGAAGTCTCTCATGACTGCTACCATGGTTTTATCAATTCAATGGGAATCCTCGAATGTAGGTGTATCCTGCGTGCTTTGTAGGACCAGCTAAAGACGTTCCGTACTGTGGTGCAGGTTGAAGGAAGGGGAAAGGTTTGTGGGTACTGGTCGAAGTGATGACTGCAGATAGACTGCACAGTCAAATGTCAGATTTTCATTTGCTTTCAGTTCACTTTATTCTTATTTCTGATGGGTTCACTGTAATCACAAAGGCTCTCTACGTCAACCAACCGCCATGCAATTTATAGTTTTCTCAAAATATTTCCTTGCTAATTCTATATTTTTGATTGTTTATTCTTTGGCCCGTGACTATCTCTGAGAAGAAAGTTTTCCGGCTTCTCGGTTCAGACCCCAAGCATCAACCATAACGGTGCCGTTGACAGTGTCGTCATACTTACTACAAAAAGACTTGAAACGCTCCGCCTATCATTTCGGTCATCGACAGAGACAGCGTCAAGTGGAAGGTTTTTATCCCATCCTAAATAGTGCCTTATCCTCCTTCGAAGCCCTTCTGGGTCTCACATTCCCACCCTTCCGCTTTACCAAGTAGTGATTGACCAAGTGACACTGTGACAGTGAGTAGTGACCAAGTGACACTTATGGACTGATATCATAATGATGAGCTGCCATAAAGTCTGAAGTCTTTCTTCAGGCTTTATAAATAGTAAATAAAGTCTTGTAGCGTTAGTCAATCCTGTCTGAAGGGTGTGGTCACCCATTCGACTTCCGTTCAGAATCGTAGTGGCGTATTGAATACGTATGTGGCTTGTACAATGATTTGCGGTGGCCAGCCGATGAACATGTCAATGCTTTTCTCCTCCCAGACAAGTCTGGTACCAATGAACCGACCACGGGGAGATTCAAGGCTTGGTTGGCCTAGGCGAATTTCGTTAGGGGATTCGATCCGGTGAGCTGCCATATACGTTAAAAACATTAATCAACCTAATGGAAAGGATTTAACACATTTCAGTGGCTGGGAGCTTTTAAGATTTCCAAGATTCCCATCAGATAGGCATAAATCCGTGCTAGGAAGAGCTCCATTACGATCCTATCCACCACAAAATATCATTACGGCATTTTTCTTCTGCTAGTTGTTGCTGCGTTCTCTTTTGAGTCATTTTTGGATTTTTGTTGTTCGATTACCTGATCCGTTCTAATTTCGTCGTTTCGATCATATTTATAACTCTACTTCCAGCTTTCCATTCCCCACTTCATTTCCATTTCCATATCCTCCCCTTGCCCTCCTCCCTCCCTGCTCACTTCTGCTACCTCCATTCTTTGCTCCAGTCTTCACTCATTCATTCAAACCTATAACTCTGACCAGTCTGGTCCGATACCACGATTACAGATCTATGCTTAAAAGGAAATAAACCTGAGGTCCATCAATAAATATCGATTGAGGCCGCTGCCCGCTGAGCCGCGCATGACACTTCCATCAGGAATCGTTGTAGCATTTGATCGTGTATTTTGGATAATAACGCTCATCTTTTGCCACAAGAATATGAAGTCAAAACCAAGGCTTATGTTGGCACTGTACTGCTTTTTCTTCAAATGTAGCACGGGGATCAAATATGTCCTCAGGTCTAGGTCGTAATGTCGACGACTAACAAATTCCTTTCCATGCCGATGCTTCAGACTCATTCTGTTGCTATTATTACAAGCTTTTTCTAGTTTGCTACTTACTTCCAAATGCTCGGCTGGAAGCGTCGTTTACCTGCTTCAAACTGAACTCGTTTCTGAATTTATGCATATTGAGTTTTGAAGGAAGATGAATAGTTCAAGTTTGAGGTCAAGTTTGTTAATCTAGTCCCGGATATTCGTCAGTGGTAATCCATTTTTAATCATGTTCATATTAGTTTGCTTGGAATTCAGTTCCAGAGTGGCACAGAGTCGTAAGAGCCCTATTTATCAACAGCAGCCAGCAGACCCTACCACAAAGAGCTTTTGTTTAGCCGTCTCGTAAACATCGCAAAACAACAGCTTTTAAGAGCCAACAACTTCAGAAAACACAATCACGACCTCGTTTTCGAGATGAATGTGGAAAGCGGAGTGACACTAACGGCTTAGAAAATACTGCCAATTTCACTCTGCGAGAAATCTCAGAATAAATCTTCCAGTATGACGTCAAGGTGAAGCTATTATAGCAGCTCCACCTTGATGGATTGAACTGAAGTGTATCTTCTAAGAAAAGTCCTTACCTACAACTTTACATTATTCCTGTAGTGTAAGGTCAATGGATAGCTAGGCGTCGTACGAGAAGCGCAATAGTCTCTCTGCTACGGTCCACGGTTCCTACCGGAGTCTGGGTCCGTCCGTACTCACCATACCGTTACTTTCGGCGCTTTGAAGCTAGGCCAGTCAATCGGTTTCGATCGATGGCCACTGGCAGCGTAGTTTGATGTTGTGAGACTACTATCAAAGATTTGCCGCGTGCGTGCGCTTGTGGGGATTCTGTTATGGCCAATCTGAGCAATAAGCGGCTGCTTAGACGCCTGAATTGGAACATCTTGTGAAATGTAACCTAAATTTTGAGGTATTTCAAGGTTGCAAACATTTCCACTTACCGTTTTCAAAATCCTTTTCCTTACATATAATATAATCCGAGGAAAATCTGTCCTCTTCACTGTTTCGTTACAAAGGGGATAGTGGAGCGGACTGGATGGCAGGGTGGGTTCAATGGTGTGCAGCAGTTGTTTTTTGTTTGGAACTTCCCCCTGGTATGGCTCCCCATTAATAATCAGTCCCACTTTTGTGATTGATGCTGTTTCATTTCCGCTGAAACTAATCTATTCTAATCCGCTTTCAACGTACTCCGTTTCTCACCGAGCTCTTTTCGCTTTTTGACATTTCCATGAAAGATTTGAGTTGTGGTATGTCAGCCTCTTTAACCCTTTCCATCTCGTTTCGCCAATTCTTCAGCGATACTCTCTCCTACACTACTTCGCATCTTCTCTTGAGGACCCACCATCAGGGAACCTACTCCAGTTGTATCAAAATAGATGAATGATTACATAAAGAGCTGGATGAGCACATTGGTGTGGGAGAATAACCAAGAGGATGATTTAGGTGTATTTGGACGTTGCCATTTGCGTTTGATTCATTCAGCAGGAAATTTATTCATGGACTCTGCCACCATTTTTTGCGAAGGTCGCTTGACTGCACCTTCATTATTTGGTCCTATCTCTGTACCTTAACGCAATCGTTTCGTGGTTGAAAATGACTAGAAACTTTGACTTGCAAACTACCTCCTTATGAAAAGTTCTTGAGATCGGAGAACTTTCCAACTTTCCTTCTGTCAGTCTCAATTCCAGATTAGGGTTTCATCCGTCTCCCTATGTTCCCAAGAAAGTTTTACTATTCACGAATTCTTAGAATTTCCGGTTCAGAGATTTTATCGTTTGTTGTTTTGGTGAGAAACACTCGTCTTCATGCTGGAAATTTTGAAATTTCGGCGACCCATACTTATGACGAGATGGTTCGGCTTACCTTTCTGCCAGATTGTAAGAGGGCGAAGTTCCAAAAATCTCTCGATGACTTTGCCTTATCACGAGAAATGAAAATTCTCATCCAAAAAGAGCCCTGATAAACAGAATAAGAATAATTATCGATTCCCATTGTCAAACGCGTGATAATTGAAGAAGACGTGCTTTTTGAATATTTCTCTTTGTCTTTAAAGCTGTCGTAAGGTAGAATTTTCCTTAAATCCGTCTTTCTATGCTTTGTATCATAACTAATTCTGGAAACACCCTTGGAACACCATCTCGGACCCTTTCCCTCTTTTACATAAACATTAGAGCAGATGGAGTTTAAGGGCAGTTCACGATAGTTTTGAGATACCCTTTTCAAGTTGAAAAGTGGAAGTATTGGTTGAGAATATTGCATCTGTGGCGAAGGCAGATTCGCTGACCTCACGACGGATTTGGCTTCCAAAAAGTGGTGAAAGAGGAGTTGTACGACATTATTGTGGCGGAAATGACATGGAAGGGATTCGGACGAGATTTCAGGTGTGGCAATTGCACAAAGAGCTGACTATATTGAGCCAAAATTGTCCAAAACTGCTTTCACCGGCCTGGCATCATGGATTACAAAAAATCCTTGAACTTCATAAATGGGTGTCCCTCGTGCACGGTGCAGACTCTACAATACCGTTGAAACTCGTCCGCCTTCAGTGTGGCATACAACCGATATGATCTTTGAGCCCTTATAACCCATCTAAGCCGCTTTTCAGTCTGACAGCGCCACAAATGCTATACAAGCACGGCCATGGATTTGTCATGGCAAACTGGTCGAACTTCCTACATGGGTGTTCCTTGTGAATGATGAAGTGTTGCGATAGCGGTAAAACTCGTCCGCGTTTGATGTGAAATATATCCGGTACAATGTTTGAGCCCTTATATCGCCCTATCTAAGCCATTTTCCAACCTGACAATGCTAGATGTGATGGCGAGAGCCCACAACACAAATTCTTCATCCCTCGAAGAATATCAAAAGCCATTTTTATCGGGAACTGTGCCTCTGAAAGCCAATGTGCACTGGTAGAGGGTAAAGTTATTCTTAGGGCTGGTCTGTAGGATCGAATCCTGGCGTCTGGGCTTTTGACATTGGTTAAACTTGTGTGAAGGTGATCCGTGAGAGCGTGAGAGGAAGAAAACCGAGATAACGCTTTTGATTATGTTCAAGTCTTATTCTTAGCCGAAAAGATTTAGACGTTTTTTTTTCAATTTTTGATGGGTAGCGAATGCAGAGCGCACCCTTAAAATTCCCCACAATTCAAAGTGTTTTTCTTGGCTCCTTTTGAGTTATCTAGCAAAAAAATTCTATTAAATTCTCGAAGCATATCTATTTCCCATGTTCATTAAAAACTCTTTTCTTTGCTTCGTCGTCAATTCGCACTCGAATGATAGCTTTATGTAAGCCATTTAATTGCCTGCAATTATTCGAGCATCCAAATTGCTTCTATCTCCCATGCATAGTCTCTAAAGTTACACAAAAACCAAGCCATTCCCATCCAAACAGTTTATGCCAACTAGTTGCAATTCGAATAATGCTTAAAATCTATCCATGCATACCGCCACACTCTTCATCCCATGAACACAGCGCCCATATAACAACCAACATTCGTTGAGGGGCTATTTGCGTTAATTGGTACTCTTCTGGGTAGAGCGTCAGGCCGCTCGAGAGGTTCTCGGCATTGCCTTCTGAAACCTAATTGCCAACTAGCCGAATTGTCATTGTCGATTTGGAAGACAATCATCGTTGTCGTCGTCGTCGTCGTCGCTGTCTATTCTGGGTAAACGCCTAGGAGGTCTCCCAGCTTCGATCGCTTCCGTTAGGGAGCTGTTCTCTCATGTTCTTCGTTCAATGGCTAGGTCAAAGGATAGGCAATGAGAAAAGCTCCAAATCATAAATGAATAAAATGGTACGCCAGGCATCTGACTATCATTGGGAATCACCGTATCAGAGGAGTGCACACAAGGCCTGTGCAGTGCTCTGGAGTTCAAACGATGTCGGCTCAGTAGCTTCATTTATATAAGCTGCTACAATATATATCGTTGCCACAGCTCCCATCTACTCGATATATGTTGTAGCAGCTTATTATAAAGCTCAGCCAAAAATTAGACCAGGTTGTTGAACCCGAACAGGAACAAACTATCTCTCCCTGAACGTCAGCAGAGGTTTGATACGATAGATGCAAATCATTTTGGAAGCCTTGGGGTCGACCACAGATGCACTTAGGGACACAACAGGAAAAAAGGCACCATAATCCATATTTCTTACACGGTTGGCGGGTTATGGGCAAAACGTCGGCTTAGGACGGGACTCAAACCCGCACTTCGCCCGGATAGCGCAAGCGCTGATTCGGGTCCCGTCCGAGATCGAAGGTTAGCCCACTCGCCAACTTTGTGAGACTTTCGCATCGCGTACTGTGGCGATATAACAGCAGTTAAAGGCACAGTTCGCGATAATTCAAGGGGCGGAAAGTCGGGGCTTTCCCGTCCCTTGATCGATGTCACGTTAGACGAGTGTCGAGACGATACAGATTGCAATTATTCGTTCTAGGACCCACATACAACCAGCTGATCGCCGAGTGATGGGGCAAAGTTTTTATCCCATTCTTTTTTCCCCTATTATTCTTTTTGCTGTTGCGATCCCTAATTTGATTTCTATCCCAAGAGGCTGAAAAAGGTGGGCTATTACTGCTGCTACTAGGGGTTTTTTTNATAAGTGAGTGAGTTTCTGCTTACCGTAGTCTGTTATTCGCACCAGGGCCCACACGTACGCAGTGAGACACATTGTATAGCTCGTCCAAAAATCCCACTCTTCTTCATTTTTCTGGTCTCATTCTCGTCCACCCCTTTTTACCGGGTTTTCACTTTGGAAACACCGTTTCCCTTGCAGTTTCTTCACCTTCTTCGCACTATTTTCGATCTTGTCTTCCATTTTCCATCACAATCTGGATTACCCAAAATTATCGTGAACTGTGCCTTTAAGAAAACATCAAGTCAGTATAATCCATATGTTCGAAGCCTTCATAGAAATTATAAGTACGGGCATTGTGGACTTGGATTATATTACTATCGCAGGTGTTCTGGAATAGCTGTTCAGAATCACTTAATGGTTTCATAGGATCGTGTGCACGGATTAAAACCAGCATGTAAAACATTCCGCTCGCTCTACTGCTTCCACAATCCGGTTCACCCCGTCGAATCATTGTGGTAAGCATCTTCTGATGCCATCAACGAGTTGAAATGCCATCGACGGGTTCCAACGCTCAATCACTATCCCTAACTCAGCCCTCAGCCTAATAACGTGCATAGATGAGCAAGACTGAGATCCGGATGAATTAGATATGGTTTGATCAGTTTGAGGGGCTCATTCCAAATCAAAGCAGACTTTTGGCTAGGTCTAATTACCTTATCGAGTTTCCTGTGAAAGAAGTCCGTATTTCATTTGATACTAATATTTTGGGCGGAGGTGGTGTAGTGGCAAGTGGCCCCATGACCGCACGGGTGAGATAGTGCGCCAATTGCCAGCTTAGCCAACCAAGCCTTCCATCCCTCCGGGGTCGGTTAATTGGTACCAGACTTGTCTGGGAGGATAAAAGCACTGACTTGTACATCGGCTGGCCACCGCAAGTCATTGTATAGGCCACATACGCACTCATTACGCCACTACGATCTGAATGGAAGTCGAGTGCGGGGGCGCATCCCTCAGACGGGATTGATTAACGCCAAAAACTTTATCCTTCTTACTTTTAATAATATTTGCCCTCTACCCAAATTTTTTGCCCCGGAGTTCGCCTCAGAACACTCGATTTCTAGGGGCAACTGACGGTCGGCACTGTCACTGACTGAGGGAATGAAAACCCTTTGCTGACACCTCTCTGGCTTTGTCGTTCCCTGAATACACAACCAGGCTTCGTTGGCAGGGAGGAGTTGAACAAACTGAAGAAGCAGTGCTCCGTTCTTCATCCTCATTCAGGCAAGGTGAAAATCCTTTGGGTTATTCAAAAACCTCTTTTGTTCCTCAATGCACTTTCTCGGGTTCAAAATCCCTAATTCTCAGTGTTTCAAGCTGTCTTTCCACTCGATACGTCACAGCTGGCAGTCAAATGTCACTTGTCAGTGTAAAAACATGATGTCAATTTTTATCGTGAACACCGACTCAGAGTGGGTGCTTTTTCAGATGATTAGAGGTGTGTCTTCTGGCTGCCAAACGAGGGCAGCCCACGTTATCCACTCTCGCAATCGAAAATCTTATCCCATCTTCATAGTGGATGCTGGAAATGTTATTGTTCCCAACTCCCCTTTATCATGATTGTGTATGTTTTCGACGTGCCGACAGCTTCTTGGAACAACTCCAACTGCCTCTTTTCAGCAACTTCGGACCGAATTATATTGGAAATATCTCCAACTTGAGCTCTCACCATGGCAGTCTGCTTTCTTCTTCTTATTCTTCTTCAGCGTTTGTCCCACTCAGGAGCAGGACACCAGTTCTCTCGACTGAGTGCTCGGTCGGGATAAAGGACAATAAAGGACAACTAATCTTAAGTGTCCATGTTTGATGTCAAGAGAGCACAGCTTTGAACGTCCTTAAAGCTGTTTTCCGGGATGCCGAGGCTGAGGTCGATCTCACAACCACTGCCTCCGTCCGCGTACTATCTGATGCAAGCTTCGCGGATTTCATCAACAGCAAGGGCTACTCCGAAAAGTTGCGAATATGGTCCAAGCGCATGACACCCATTTCAAGCTGTCAAGCCCTAGTTCAATGTGGCATTTTCGTTTCCAATACTTTGAAGCGTGTTTCAATTTCTTTTATATCACACCAATATTGCGCACCATAAGTCTTGACTGGTCGTACGAGGGCTCTGTAGCCTCTTAAGGGCACAGTTTACTTGAAAATATTTTCTGGGATTTGTTCCCTAGGATGAACCTGTGACCCCAAAGGTAGCTTTAGAGACGCTGTCGGGTCGAAAAACAGTCAAACAGTACGGAGTGATTAGGGCCCTCAAAACCGGCTAGCCGGTGTACACACCCAAGGCAAGCGAGTTCTTAAACGTAGTAAAAACTGTAGAGGTTGCACCATTCGCATCGGGACCCACACATTGCACGCAGTCAACGTACTGTAGCCAGCTGTATGCAATAGCGCTTGCGTTCAAATACTACGTCCAAATGCCTCTTTTTTCGTAGCATTTTCGTCCAACGCCCAATCTTACTTCCTTTTGAAGCCTTATATTTCTCTAATTACGCCGATTTTCAAGTTTTTTTCCTCCACTTTATCCTGATTCTGGACTATCAGTTCCATTATTCGTCTAGAACTATAATAGATAACCCAACTTATCGGGAGCTGTTCCCTTGATTCAAGGCGGTCGGGTACGTCCCTATCGCATGGAAGGTAGTCATAGTAGTAAACTTACCTTTTTCAAAAGTCTCTATCCCACAATTGGATTCGAATAAGGTAGCTTGCATACTTCTTTGAAGCTTCGCTTTTGGAAAAGACTCGAATTAGACCAAGGAGTACAATCTCTACACATTTAAATGAAGTCTATACTGCAGATTTATAAATTAGGTTCTTGTAAAGAGACTTCTCACATCGATTTACTGATACAACATACAGCAAAGACGGGATAGTTAGGTGCCACCAATACTCTGTCAGCGGTGGATGTAAAGTTGTTGACTGCTGGACGGTAAAGAGTCCCCTCAGGCATCCAATGAAAAATTCATTAAGTGAGGTAAATGAACGTGGTTCTTCGATACCTTAGAAATCGTATTAAAGAAAGATTCCCATCCGACTACTTCTGTCTGCAACACTAGGTAGATGTGCATGGCGCACTTCGTACTAATCCATCGATATTACTAGTCCTTATGGAAAGATTTTTTATTTTTATTTTTGCTAACATCGTCTTTAAGTGATTCGTGATTCCGGACAAACCGTTAAATCCTCGTTCTTTGGGATCCTTTTGTTTTTTGTCTGGGACATGATGCTTCTTTTTCTCATGTAATATATCAATCAATCAATCAATCAATCAATCACTCAATCAATCAATCAATCAAAGATACTTGAACAACTTAGTTGAGTATACGCAGCAATGAACCCTGGATCCCCCCATCGCCTCCATTTTCACCCCCACACTGCCCGGCTCCCTTTTCGGCTGACATTCAATCCCAGATATCCTCATCCTCCTCATCTAGTGGTTGGCTCGTTGGCTCTCTGAATTGGCGTTCAGTAGTGAATCGTGCCAATTATGTTTTTGTTAAGGGATT
The DNA here is from genome assembly GCA_900617895.1 of Haemonchus placei. NCBI lineage: Eukaryota > Metazoa > Nematoda > Chromadorea > Rhabditida > Trichostrongylidae > Haemonchus > Haemonchus placei. Next base: position 27,167 of record UZAF01017382.1, read on the forward strand.
GAATTCTAACAGCCAAACCATATTTGGAACCCCAGAAATCGATTACTTTTTCGTGGATCGGATTGAAGAGATTTCTCCGATGTTTCGTTTTCTCTCGACATCATTTCCCTCAGTGGGTCTCCATCCATAACAGATTCAAGCTCATTCGAATGGCTTGCTGTATCGGCCCATCGGTGCTCGGTTGGGAACAGCATTCACAGCACTTCATTCCCTTTCCATCCACTATTTCAATTGAATTAAAAACATAATACCAGTAGATGACGAGTACTCCACCTGGACCCATTACACCACATCTGTTCCCAGCCCACTGCAAATCCTAAAATCCAAGGTTTTCATCAGGTATAACTACCTCTTTTGCATCACACCGTTGCTTTGCCTCCTTGAAAGCTGGACAGACCAGGTTTTTCTATTTACCACATGACAATAATGAGATTTTTGATTCCCTATCGATAGTTCCCAGATGGTTCACGAGCTAAATTTCGACAGTGTGTGGGTGTGGCTTCCAGAACGTCGTAAATTTGGTCCTGACGTCTCTAAGCTCGGGCGGGCATCGCCAAATGGGGGTAACATTCTGGACGGAGGCGGATGTATGCCAAATTAGCCAAGTTTGGTTGCAGCTTTTCCGGTTCAAAAGCGAATTCAGCCTGTCTCTCCACTCAGTTACGTTTGCTGCAATGGGCTAAGTTGGATTAACTCGAGTCTCCATGAAACCTCTAGAGAGGTCTATGCATTTCGCCTTTTGCCTAGGTGATAACCAATGCAGAATTCTTGATATTCACCTCTCATTTGAGTCTTAGATGTAGGAATAATTAATGAATATCTTCGCAGTAGTTGTGTGGCCTTTGAGAAAAGGTCTAACTGGGAAAGAAGTTGAAGGATTGTTTCCTCAGAGCACTTCTTCTTTCAGACCAGTTCATATTCTGCATAGGACGAAAATCTGGAATTTGAGTCCCTTGGCTCCTAGCTCATTTATTTCCCTGAAGCTTGTCATTATTCCTTTCACTTGTTTTTTCCTCAAAGAATCGCCTTGAATCTTGTGAGAACTGCTCCAAATAGTTCCATCGCTCTGATGTCAGCCAGGAGCTGGTTGTTCTCCCTACATCTTCGACGAAGCTATATGATTTTTATGGTTTTCACAGAAAACAAAGGGCATTAGAGCCTTGACTCTATAATGCATCCCTCATATTAAATGTCATATAGAATGACGCTGTCGCTCACTGGAAAAGATGGAGCCCGTCAGGGCTTCACGGAACTTAGTTGAAATTTCAATTTTCTTTCGGCCCTCCGTCAATCAATTATTGAAAAGGCTTCAATGACGGCTTCGGTTTTCGGCATGGCTTCCTCTTGCAACTTTCCCTCCACTCAAATTTGTCTCACATATTGTTATCTCTCTTTAAACTCACGAACCAGTAATTTCCTTCGCAGGTTGTTCTTGTAGGCACAGTTCATGATAATTTTGGACTTACCCTTTCTATGTCGAGGTCGAGTCGAGGGCATCGGTGGTGGAGGAAAAGAAGAAATTCGATTTTGGGAAAAGTAAGGTTCCCCGAAAGTAAGGAAAATAGGGGCTGTACCATGGTGGAAATGACATGGAAAGGGTAATTGGACGAGATTTCGGTTGTTGTATGTAATTGCGTAAAGAGCTGGCTACGTCAAGCCCAACTGCCTAAAGCTGCTTCCCATTTCGCCGTCGGTTGACAAGTTGTTTGAACTCCCTACATGGGTGTCTTTTGTGAACACTGCAGCCTCTGCAGTGCCGTTGAAACTCGTCCGCCTTTGGTGTGACGTACAGCCGATATAATCATTGGGCCTTTATAGAGCCCTATCTAGGCCGCTTTTCGATCAGACAGCGCCACATATGCTGGGGGACCCAAATTAGTCCTAGGGGGATAATTCTGAAACCATTTTCATCGTGAACTGTGCCTCTGAGGAAGTGTGAGAAACGCGATTGGTAGCTACCCGGTTGAGCTTGATTCAATCCCATAGATATCTCAGACACTGATTAGCCTCACAAATTAGATACACCGGCATTTCATAGTGTGGGCGTCGGATTATAACTTTTCAGAAAGTTTTCCAAGCCCTTTGAAATGTTTCAATCCGACAGCCACACTACGAGATGCCGGTATTTTTGGTTTTTTTCTTCTTGCTGAAGACTCGGTACTCTTTCAAATATTTGTTGGTCGGTCTTCAGACCAGAAGTTACTTCCGAGGTAAGCATCTGCATGTAATTGTCGCATGCTCAGAGAAGTAAACTTTTCCATGAACTCACTGACAGCAAAATCGACCATCTGCTCTATTCAGAACTGCATCTCTCCCATGGTGATTGTCCTTCAGCATCACAATTACATGTTTCCCTACAGTATAACTATTACAAACCGTTGCCTTTTTTGTCGAGAAAGATCGTGGATGGCGCTTTCGAAGGAGGTTCGAGGAACTTGAGCTCGGTTATAAATCCTGGAATAAATCCAGGAAAAGGGACAGACCCGCCTTCGTAAGCGATACTCTGAGGATAAGCTTGACGCAAAAGCCCTGAATCCGTTCTGAGGAACGCCGATAGCAATCCATGCAGAGATTATCCCTTTGCAGTTAGTCGTTAGAGGAAGTTTTCCAGACTCATTTCATTGTCAATGTCAATCTCTTGTAGCACTTTGTAGGTAATCGCCCCAGACATTTGCCGCAACCCTCATTTTCTATGCTGTTCAAACCTCTCCTAATGACATTCGTTCCCCGTCTAAAGTCGGACTTACTTCAGCATTGATTTCAGAATCGCCTATAATTTCCTTCATTGGGAGGGGGTATCTTCGAAGAGTCATTTCATTTTTTCATTACTTCTCAATCTCAGAAGGACTGATTGTTCCAGAAAACACTACGTGAGACTAGAGCCTTCCGTTTCTGCCGATCACTCCTGGGTTCCGAAGTTTTTGCGTTTGTCCAATTCCATCCAACTGCTCTGCTAACTCCAGAGCTCTCCGGGGAAGGAGCAGTAGGATCGGTGTCGTGTAATCGATTCGCCGCACGCGGCTGGCGCAGACCATTCGCTTCGCCGTTATTAGTGCCTAAGCGTTCTACATACAACTCAATCGATATGCAATAATATTTTAGGCATGATTCTACTGTTAGTTCTTTTGCTCCTAAATTCTTACCTGCTGCTGCATTCTGCTATATACATTCCTTCGCGCGCGGCGTCCGTCCGCCGCGACGCGACCATTTCGATCCTACGCGCCACACCCGAGCTATTCGATATTTAAAGACCTTGAGCTTTTTGTGCTACCGGTTCTGCGACGGAACATTGTTCCTTACAAAGAAACTGGGGAGGAATCTATAACGGAATAAGATAGGCCATTTTATTGAACAGCTTTTCCTTTTAGAACTTCAAGAAGCGCTACGTTTCTCGCAAGGCTCAAGGATAAAGTCTTCGGGCATAAGTTATCCCGTCTGAGGAATAAGCCCATTTTCTGACATTCGACTTTCATACAGAGCCGTAGTGGGGTAATCCCTTGTGGGATACAGCCCATGTACAACTCAGTGCTTTTATCCTCCCAGTCGAGTCTGGTACTGATTAAACGGCCCCAGAGGAGTGGAACGCTTGGCTTGGTCAAGTATTGATGCATGATGCGACTCTCCGATCAGGCATGTGATGGTGCGCCGCCTGGCACGACATTACCTCGGCCCAGAAAATTCTGATGGACAGCGGTATTACTATCCAACAGCATAAGAGGTACAGCTAGCCAACGACATTGAGCGCAACTGGGTTGGTAGGATATGGTAGCCAGTCAGTACTTATTCTTCTTTTTTAGTGATCCAATGGCTCCTGAAGTTACAAGCATTTCAGCAGTTGATCGTAAAACACAGTTCAAGCCAGATATGGTCTTCTGAGAGATTAATCAAAGCCTTTTATTCATATGTTTACCATTTTTCGAAAGTTTCCAACACACGATAAATGGTAAAGACCACTGTTCGGGTGGAGCAACCTCATTCTGTTGCAATTTATTTTCTGTGATGGAAAAGTTTTTCGTCTCCTACTTCCTGAGTCTATCAACGGTTCTGCCCCTCATGTTTTCGCTTCGGATTTCGCCTCATTCGATTAAGCATTTAGTTTAGCAGTGGCATCATCCCGTTTTACGTTGGCGTCACCTCGCGTTGACAGCTTCCTCTTTTCGTTCCTACAACTTTGTCTCTTACCTTCTTTTCCATAAGTTAGCAAACCGTGGCCAAGCTCAGCCGTCGAAGTTAGCAGACCATGGCAAGATTGATAATGTATACTTGTTGACGTGGAAACGTTTGCTGCAGTTTACAAGACTTTCTGATACCGCCTCATTCCACTTTTTTGGGTCTATGCGCAGTTCTCAAATCATTTCCACCTTGCTCTTGAGAAAATACCCTGTACTGTAGATGTATATGGGCAGCAGAAGGATGTTCGGTTAATTCTTTCGCCTTCACATTTCAATTATGGCATTTTTTGGGACGAACATGCCAATTCTTCCTCCGAGGGGTGTATGCCATGGGGACCACTCAGGGCGTAATAAATAGAAAGAAGAAGGAACTTCTAGAAATTTCAGTGTGGCCTTCTTTACGCTATCTATAGGTAGTAACAAGGACTCTGGCTGAGCAAAAAATTCAACTCGAGCGGAGCTCAAAGCACCACTTGGGAAAGGCAAAAGTTCCGTTCATACTGGGATCGAACTGTTGTCGTCATAGACATGAAACTGACAGCGTATTCATTTGACACTCTATAAGGCGGTTGGCACCACTCGAGCTATCAAACAAACACCTATCAGCTCACTCTTAGAAATCGGTATAGCATATAAGGAAGGCAGGTTAACAGCTGCCGTTTGGAGAAGGATCAACCAGAAGAATTCACATTACAGAAAGCAACTTTAACCCACCATGCCTTCTCGAATTGTTGGATGGATTGTGCAGTAAACTCATTCCTTCGTTTGACTAATTCATTCTTATTTGTTATGCATAACTATTATCCTACTTGTTGTTACCTTGGTTCCCCACTAAGTTATGCACCATCACATCAGACATGCTTGGCGGCTAATGAAGGCACCCACAAATCGAGAAGATGTAATTCGGTGGCCAATGCCGAGCAACTGAGAGAGAAATCGCTATTATTTTCTGAATTCCTGATACCTGAATCTAACAGTTTACTCACGAGAATTACGGTCCCTCTAGGTATCCCCTTTGGTAGTGCCATGTATGTAGCTAGGATCAATTGATGTGATGGTGAAGGAATTCTGTACAGGGGTTGTATTGATTTTGATCGGGCCCAAAACTTACCCTTGGGAATGTCGGGATATAAAACTGTTCCGGATATGATCAGTTTCCTTGAGAGTTTGACGAAGATGTGTAGGGTCTGTCATTCCTCCACATTCCTCCCTCTCTCCCTCCTCTACGTCATCGACGCTGATTAAGGAAAAGCTGAAGAGGAAGCGAAAAGAGTGGGAGAAGGAAGTCGTACTAATTGTGGGCATGATGAACTCGTTCCGGAAGGGTATCGTACCGCTTTCCGTAGGCTTCCCGTAGGCTTGATCCTGCATGCTCCTTCGTGTCACCTCCCACCTCAACCAACCACCTTTCCTTTTCCTTCAGTCATGTTCATATGTCTATGAACGAAAATGTGGCCGATGCCGCTATCACACATACAGTCTAGGATTTGCAGACACTGTGGAAATTCGGTTGAGCTTTACGAAGCCCTAAGTGCCCGCGCCGTCAAAGCATATGGGCTAGTTCTAGCTCTGTAAGCTCATATACAATTACTGTAGATTATGAATTTAACTGATTTGAGTTGAAATATTTCAGATGTGTATTAGTTTGCTATTTCTTGGAAGTGTAACCGGCTTTATCGAAAGATTCTGCTTGATAGCCGCTACATTTATGTGACTTACCAAGAGCAAAGGAAAAATATGCTTCGCATGTGGCCCACAGCATTTCAAGCGAAATTTGAATATTCACTACTTGTGGACTCCTTCTTGTGTTTAATAAAATAACAAAAAAAAAAAGTCTTTCGGCGTTGATCACTCTGATTGCTGGATGTGCTCTCCATTCGACTTTTACTCAGAAAAGTGGCGGCATCTCATTTGCGTAGTATGGCTATTCAATGACTTACAGTGGCATGTTGGAATCAGTGCTTCCATTCTCCCAAACAAGTCTGGTACTACAAACCCGATAGAATGAAGGCTTCGTCGTAGCGGGTTGGTCAAGTATCGATCCTAAACTCGATCCCGGCACATGGACGTGATAGTTTGCGCCACTGGCGGCTGCACCACCGTCGCCGTCTAAGGTTTAGAATAGAACTGCCGAATTTGTCCCCGTCATTATCAAGACCAACAAAAGAACGAATTTGGTTCCAGGTTCAAAATCCTACCTCTGCTACTCATTTTCCCATTGCTCATATCATTTTTGTGGTCCACATCTACTTCCCTCTTGTTTAATAAAATTCGAACTTCTCATTTCACTCTATATCGACAGAGTCATTCCCAGGATCGGCTAATGGTGAGGTTTTAGTAGATGCAGCGATGGAAGGAACTTTCGTAGTTCCCCTCGTTAGGTAATTTACCTAGCGTGAGAGTGCGAGCATGGGCGTAGTTCATTTAGTGGCGTTCTGAATCAACAATATGTATTCTGCATTGATTACCAGCATTCCACTTTCCCAGGGTGCTTTCCCAAGGTAGAAATATGAATCAACACTGCTTGTCTCATAGCCGCCGCTGTCTCAATGAAGCTAAGACTATTTCTGAACTGTTGCCATGGTTAGCCAGTGTTGAGCTTCTTCATGGATTATTGAGATTATCCCTTCTCCAAATTCCATTTGTTGATGCCACAAGTCAGCCAGCTACACCTGCATTCAACCGATTAGAGCGATCCAGCAAGTCTACTGCCGTGCTTATCAAGTTCACAATTTTCTTAGTACTTACATATTTACACATAATCGGAGGTAATCACAACTCATACTGTAATTGATGAGCTCTCATTTCGTTTTGAAAGTTTTTTTTCAGTTTTCTAACAACTCTGAACCGTACGGAATCAGCTATATCTCATTCAGTTAGAAGAATCTTTTGCAGTGTTACAAGCTGCTGCGAATTTCCCACCTGTGAGATCTCGAGCTATTTTGGTGTTAGCGGTTCGGGTTAGTTGGAAGGCACAGTTCACGATAATTTTGAGAAACCCATTTTGAGTGGAAAGGCTTAAGTATTGGTGGGAATAGTGCATCTATGGTGAAGGAGTCAAGAAATTTCGCCGCTTCAGCGAAAAGTGGTTCAAAAGTAATGAAAATAGAGTTTGTACGAGATTACCATGACGGAAACGATATGGAGGGGTTATTTGGACGAGATTTCAGTTGTTGTATTTACGCAAAGAGCTAACTATATCGAGCTGAACCGTCCAGAGTTGACTTTCACTGTCGCTATGGACCATGAGAAATTGTTTGAACTCCCTGCATGGGTTCTCTTGTGAGCGTTGCAGCCTCTACAATGCCGTTGAAATCCGTCCGAGCATGACTTGGGACAATCTTTGAGCCTTTATGACACCCTACCTAGACCGTTTTCCCACCTGACAGCGCCACATATGGTACACCGCGGGGGGGGGGGGGGCACAGATTCATTCTAGCGGGATGTTTCTTGAGCAATTTTTATTGTGAACTGTGCCTTTGAATATGTTTGTTCCCAAAGATCTAGTTAACCTATAGCCCCAGTTACTACCAAGTTAATCCTATAAAAACTACACGTACGGCGATCCCTCTCGGGATAGGGCAGCTGACGATTCTTCTTGGTTGACGTAAGCGATTCTCTCTTAAGTACTTCGTTGAGCTCCTCACAGTTGACAGTAAAGCTCGGCGACGAAAAAACGAACCAAAAAAAAAAGAAAACGAACGAACGGCACGGAATCGTTCTTGCTATCAACGACACGGGAACCCCAAGCTTTTGACTTTAGAGTATTTTCCAGGGAGCACCGACCATGTAGAATTATTCCTTTTACCAGTACGAATAATCGTTAAAGTGACCAACTCAAGGACTTCCAAAGATCTTTTCTATCATCACTCGACTGATTAGCACGGATTTTTCGTTCCCGTCTCTCCTACAAGAAGAAAGGGCTTAATGACGCGATTCACCGGTTCCACCCCTGTGGACGGTTTTCTTTCCCCTAGCTTCCAGAATTAAAACCGGATTACTTCATCCTGGATTCTAATCAAAGAATCCCTTTGTGACGTTCATATTATTCGCAGCCTCAAAGGATACCGTGTGAATCTGAGGTGTTTTTCAGTCAACATCTTTGTCCCTTTGTCGTAGGGCTTCTTCCGTCAGCAACAGTTGTTGGCGTAATTTTAATTGGGCGAATATGGAAAACACTCCAGATATACATATCGTGGGAGCTTTTTTGGTTTCTTCTGATGAGTCTCCGAAAGAAGATATCGTAATCTGTCCTTTCAAGGATGGCTTTGGTCCTATGGAAGTGACAGTCTGAAACAAGTTGTTTACTTCTATAAATATTTCCCTTGCGGAGAATCTGAAAACTGTGGTTAGCGACTTTCTCCGACCGATGAACCCCAGAAATGGTAGAAATGGGCTTACGCATGCCATTGCATTCGCATGTCGCCGTTAGTCCTTGAACAGTGTGAAGTGGGAATGGTCAAACAAGTCTTGTACAGCCTGCAGGGTGGGACGCTCTTCAGAAATACCGACTTTTCAGAAGTCGGTTGTTACAGAATCCGCTATGGGGGGNAAATGGGCTTACGCATGCCATTGCATTCGCATGTCACCATTAGTCCTTGGACAGTGTGAAGTGGGAACGGTCAAACAAGTCTTGTACAGCCTGCAGGGCGGGACGCTCTTCAGAAATACCGACTTTTCAGAAGTCTGTTGTTACAGAATCCGCTATGGGGGCGGGGTAGTTTTCCAAGGCTAGAAAGAATGCACAATACCCTGTGTAGGGATGGGATCGATCAACCCCAGATAACTCTCTTTTTTCTATTTTTGTTACTTGCTAAGTTATTTCAGGAAGTGCTAGTATATCAACAGTTTTCACTGTTTTTTTATGGACTTCTTCTCTATGGACCACAGTCCTTCTTCCTAATCCCTTCGTCAACACTCCAGCCTAGGCCTGAAGCTGGTTTGGGGACCATTTTTATAGCAGACTGTTTTTTGGCTTTCGTAGAAATGGAGCCTATGGTTTTCTCAGAGCATACGTGAGCCTACACTCTTAAGCATTCGTCTATCCCCAGCTCTGCTACTTAAGCAAGGTGTAAGCGGACTGTATTGGAACCGTTCTTGTTCTCCTTTTCATTGTTATATACTTAAATTGTGGGGCTCTAACCATTAAGGTAAAGAGAACCACGGCATTCGAAATCCCTGGAGATTTTCTGGAACTTCTCCTTGGCTCCTTTTCGACATTTATCAAGAGTGGATGCTAGGCTTCACACGCCAGACATGATTTGCAGATATTGACATAGGGGACTTAGTTGATCCGGGCGTGAAGCCTCTTAAGCGGAAGCAGCGATCTTTCCTTTTCTGTAAGAAGCTCAAGCGACAAAATTTCAGTGAATACCCTGTCTGTCTTGGTGTTTATGCTAATAAGTGGGGATATTTCACTAACAGAGAGCTGTTAACCGTTTGGATGCCCTTGAAGTGTTTGTGGCTCAGAATTCATTTACCGAAGGGAAAATTCCCGAAGTACAGCACCATGTCGTCCCAGATGTTGTTTTGATTGGATTTATTCAGATTTAGAGTATAATTGTGTTGCGATGCAGCAGAGCCTGTTGGTGGCGCTCTGAGACGAGGCCACATTTCCTTCCCATCAGGGCTCATGCCCTCCAACAATAGCCTCATTTTCCTTCAGCGTCTCAGCCACCCAGTAAATCTGGTCGATATCGTCTCTCCAAGCTCTTGTTTTTTTACATTGTACTATATTAAAAAAGTTTGTCTAGAAGTTTTTGAGCGAAAAGAGGTAAGAGGACGCTCGGCTACGCCTTTCTATGACCCGCATGTTTTATTACAGTGTAGGTAAAAAGGTGTACGAGTATTTTGTTGAGTTTGTATTCTCTAACAAATCTGTTTGAGTTATCAAGGCTTTTATTGAAGGAAGCCCGAAGTCTGGACAATCAATCCTGATCTGGAATGCGCCCCGCTTTCGACTACTTTTAGAATCGTAGTGAAGTAGTGAATGGGTATGTGGCCCAGACTATGTCTTGCGATGTCCAGCTGATGTACAAGTCAGCGCTTTTATGCTCTCGGATCAGTCTAGTGCCAAGTTTTTCGACTCCAGAGGGATGAAAAATTCGGTAGGTAAGGGCGAGTATCATTCAGGATTCGATTCCCGTACCATGCGTGTGTGATACGGGGCCACTTCCCGGTACCCCGCATCCACCCTGGGACAGAGGCATGCTTTCACTTATGAGACATACCAAATGGAATATACAGGTAATTTTGGAGCGTTCGGCTAGTTTTGAAATCTAGGCGTTTTTTGGCGAGCTTTTGGGTGACTGTGTTTCGAATTCTTCGCTATCAACCAAGAAAACACGTGCTTTTACTAGAATAAAGACGGACGCAGATGCTCTGAAGCTGAAACTGCGCTGAGCGGCCTGGAATAATCGTCAAAAAATTCGGTCTTCGATGCTGGCTCCCTTGAAGTTCTGAGAACTACTGCGGGGAAATTTTTAAGCTTCAAACTCCGGGTCCCCAGAGGTGATTCTACTTTCTGCAAACTTAGTCTCGTCTCTCGTCTTTTCGCTTATTTTTAGGTGAATCGGAATTCAAATCTCCTACTGAGCTCGAATGCAGATGAATGAACGAGATTTCCAGTTCCCTGCGTTTGCTGTTGCTCTAAGGTTTCATGATTTGCAGCAGCTAAGGCTTCTATTCGGTCTGAAAACTCTGACGAAGTGTGAATTCCAGACTCATTGAAAAAGGATGGGATTTACGCAGAGCAATCAGGAGTTAAGTGTGAATTTCGTCCGGGGGATTTTGTCACTTCGTCGGAGATAAATTCCATCTTTCTAGTGTCTGGGCGATCATTGAACAATCCCAAAGACTTACAATTGGAGCTGACGTTTTTGAGCCTTCAGTTATTAAGTAGAACATTTTCTGCAGCTCGACGACCTGTTTCCCGACCGACTGCAGTGTCTCCCGATTTCTTTTTCATTGTGATGTTCCCATGGGTAATACCCTCATAAAGCTCTCTGTTCTGAAGATCCTGCTCGATCAGTTTGACGGTTGAATATTTATGACAATCATCAAACTTCCATCACGGAAGTCGGTCAAGGAAGAGTTTGGCTCCCTACTTCAACACGTCCCAATAAAAGCTTCGTTCTAACTACTTTAAACCTTTAGGTAGCCTTTTGTCTAGCGCAGGCGGATGTGGGAGATAGTTCTTCCCTGTTTGGTGGCGAAAAGTTCCTCTGACGAAATCCGACAGCGACGACGACTAGATAGACATGTATCATGAACTATTGGCATTCCGCCTCATGAATCCCCAGATGCCATGAATGAATTACGCCACATTCGAAGCAATACGTTAGCTATAAAATTCCCATAAAAGTAATTGTCCTGGAAGAGCGACTTTACAGCTGGTCGAGCTGGACGAAGAAGTTGATATCACATAAAAACCTATCCCAAACCGGTCAGGAGTGCCAGGTTTTTCCACTTTATATTAGTTTTTGCAACGGTTCCGTTGAAGCAAAGCGATAAGGCACGTGTATGCCAGTTTAGCGTTGGAATGGGGTCCTACAGGGCTCGGCACATGAAACCAAACTCATTCCCGTAGGTGACACGATGGCTGCTAAGGAGAGAAGGGGTATTTATCGGACTGGCTGGGGATTTTGACATCATAAACCTCCTCTCTTGAAATAGGAACCTGAGTCATCTTAGCAGATGCGATCCTGTAAGATGGAGATTTCAGGCGAGCATGAGCAGTTTCTAAAAATTTTCTGCTGACATTCCTGGGAAGCCTCACAAGACTTTAGTGATTAGCTGAACATAGCGATCCTCACGGTCTCCCTCTCGCTCCCGTGTTTTTTCTCCCTTTCCGCGGAGTAGTGCAAGTGTGGGCGAAATCCATAGGAGAAAACTGGCGTATCAATCATCCCCTGAGTTGCGTTAATGGGAAAGGTAAGCAGACGGAGCTACTATTTCGACAGCGCACACAAAATTTCATTGCCCGCTCCCACATACAAACAGTGCTCGTGGGGCAGGGTCTAGATTGGGGTGTGGGCATTCCAACTCTACGTTTTAACTACTATCATACTAAGCATAGCTTGCTGATTTCTTGGAAAATTCGTTCTCCTCTTTGTACTGTCTCAAGATGCCTTTCCGCCCAGACATGATTCGTATCAAAACGAAAACGACTCTCTACTCAAACCCCCATTGGCTCCGAGTGAAGCGCCCAAAGAGCAGGCGGTAGTCGAAGACGATGCGGTAATCGTTAATGATTGCTTTAAAGAACTCTTTATTTCTCATATTATTGAGTATTCTCGAGTAAGTTAATGTATACCTCTACATTCCCTACTAAATAAACGGCGAGCAGAGTATCTTACCATTAGTAACGAGGAGCTGCTTGCAGTGTTTATAGGCGAGAAATCCCTATTCAAGATGAATCGTTATCCTACTAAACGAATATCGAATATGTCAAGCGACGCGAAGTGTGCACTGGGCTATCGGGTCACATTGGTGGTTTTTGGTCAGTTTTGGTTAATAGTCCCTGCTCAAACTTCTTCGTAGGATACCTTGAAACACTTGAAGAATCAGTTTTGGAGCTATTTTTGAGCAGTTAAATCTGCGCCTAGGGATTGTGAAATTGGTTAAATGATTTGAGCCACTAAGGTTTGCTTCGGAGGTGGTGTACTGGCAAATTGCGCACTATATCACACGCACGGTCAGGAGCATCGAATCCCGGATCGATGCCCGCCTAGCCAACCAAGTCTTCCATCCCCCCGGGGTCGGTGAATTGGTACCAGACTCGACTGGGAGGATAAAAGCACTGACTTGTACATCGGCTGGCCACCGCAAGTCATTGTATAGGTCACATACGCACTCATTACGCCACCACGATTCTGAATGGAAGTCGAGTGCGGGGGCGCATCCCTCAGACGGGATTGATTAACGCCAAAAACTTTATCCTTCATCCTTTTAAGGTTTGCCTCAGAGGTTTCAGTAGAACTGCTTTGTGCTTTGTCTTAGTCCTGATCCTTTCAGAATCGCTCAATATTATTTGATTTGCTGACATTGGCTGTCCAAGGTATTCCGAGCAACATGGATAAAATGGAAAAGAAGAAGACTAGAGAAGCCCCAGGATCGTTTCTAAGGATTGCTGACTGAGAGGCTGCTGGCTACGTCAATTCGCTTAGCCCTTATAGGGACTGACCGGAAAGGAATAGGTACCCATACCATAAAGGCTCCCATCATATTTTGTTTCTTTCTGTCACCATTCATATTGCCCAAGTGCCCCAGAATCATGGGATATAAATCACAAAATCAACATTAGGGGTTAAAAAAATGCATGAAGCTGTGCATGCAGCAGCGCAGAGTAATCTCAGGAAGCGGAAATGGGGAAAATATGAGCTGCATAATGTTATTCGGAGCAACCAACCATGTAACAGCTTCATGTGGTTGGCGTGCAGAGATCTCGTCGGAATCAGGACTGAATTTTCCGCCTTTTCGGATCTTTTCCGCCGATTGCTGCGGAACCGTCAAAGCCTCTTCCTGATTCCAGACTTCACACTGTTTTCGAAAGGATTCTTACATTTTTGGTGGTGCTCTCGATTCTCAGCATTATGAAATTTTTCGGGATTGCACCCCATTAGTGTCACTCTTTTTTTACGCTCTTCTCGACTAGCAAAAATTCCAAAATTGTTGGAACCCGTAAGAGAAATCGCGAAAATCGTAATTTTTCGGGAAATTGTATAATAGCTGGTTATTATAGCGATTACTCCTGTGAGTTCCCCCCATTTTAGGACGTTTGTCAGACTAGAAGAACGTAAGGAAGAGAGGGGATAGCACCAATGGGGTACAATTTGCCCACATGGTGTCCACCGCCTTCTGGCCACTGCTAATCCTCTTGTGAGCATTCGCTTCTCTCCTAACTCCTCACTGACGAGTTCCGCGCTAAACAGGGGCAGTCGGGGGTGGCCCGCAAAGGGCCAGCTCCAAACCTGAGGCTCATTGCTTTTCTGTAGTAACAAGTATCTCTTTATTTTCTGTAGTATTTGTACAAATTCTAAGTTCGGAGATTGCCTTATTTTTGTAGATATTTCGGTCTAGACATTTTTCGCATTGAGTTTTTTTATAATAGCCATGTCCTGCCGTCTGGCTGCTTTTACTTTTAGGTATTCTTTTGAACTGTCTACTCACTTTCTCAGTGCTCCTCTATTTTTCGTTTATGTTTCACAACTATACACTGCTAGCCAGCTCTTACTGTGGTCCCAAATGGTTGAAATTTTCTTACAGCATCTCATTTGGATTATAAAAATGAAGTCGTGAAGTCTCTGAGATGAATTCTTTTCGCATTAATCAAACCCGTCCGATGAATGCGCCCCAGCAATCTACTTTCATTCAGAATGATAGAGGCGTATTGAAGCGTATGTGGCTTATACAATGATTTGCAATGGCTAGTTATCATCAGTTGTCAGTTATAAGAAGACCTGAAAGCGTTTCGGAACACTAGAGTGTTACCTATCACGCTTGACGAAGTCCAGCACTTAAAGGCACCGTTTACGGTAAATTTAGGGTACCCTTTCTGACGGGAATTCATAGAACTACTCTAGAATAAAGCGATAACAACGAAAAAAGCGCAAAAAACGATGAACAAAAAGAATTACAAAGGGTCAAAAAAAGCTAGAAAGGGGGGTTGGACGAGTTTCACATTGGAAGAACGACGGTTAAGGGAGTGTTCGGGCGAGTGCACGAAGGCAACGCAATGTCTGCAATAGCAGACAACACACCCTGCAGACAACTTCGCTCCAATGCGAATGTGGTGAAGGACAGTTAGAACTCGTAGTCGGCCTAGCGAGGGGCGGAGGCCTCCCGTCCGCCACTGTTCCTGCCCCTGTTGTGCCCTATCCAGACCGTTTTCCGACCTCATTCCTGCACAAATGGTATCAGAGGGGGCGTCGAACTCAAACCATGTGCAAATCTCCGAAACCATTTTTTCGTGAACAGTGCTAACTACTTGCAACTACTCTGACCGATGATCATCCAAAGATGTAAAATTCCTTATTGATTAATGTAATTTATAAATTTTTATTTCGGGACGTCGGTAGTAGTCGTGCTTTCAATCAGGACCCCAATCTCCTATTTGGTATGCCCAATATTTTCTGATCAAGTATAGCACATCTTACTCTACTGAAGCCAATGTTGCCAAAATCTTTAGCGAACCGATCCTTAGTCATCGCAAAATCAATGTATTGATAACCGTGTAATAAGGAATTGCCCTCTTCTAGTCTTTTTTCATGACCCAGTCAATAAAAAGGGAAGGGATACTGACGATTCGAGTGGGTTGGAGAGTTCTACTGGTCACCGCTGAACTATGCACTCTTTTGACAATGAGTTATTATGCAAGAGCGACCAAAAGTTACTATTAACTACATGGAAGTGCGTGAGCGACGTAATCATCAGCTCACTAACTAGTTCGTCTAGTTATCTCCCCAGAATAGTCAGATATATAGGCTTCTTTACATTATTTTCAGTTACAGAATCTACAAGCTCAACAACTTGTTGCTCGGTGGAAAAATCGCCTTCTGGCGAAGAAGAAGAAGTCAGCAATTGCAGATGTTGTGACAACCTCATAAATTAGAACAGGGCGACTAGTAAAGCCTCTCCGTAGTTCACGACCACTTTAACGCTTTGGTTACCGCATGGTTATAGAAGTTTGATTGATACAGATAGTATAATATGGAATCACTAAAAAGGAAGTAACGAAATCAAATGGGTGGAGGTGGTGGTGTAGTGGCAAGTTTAACTATCACACACGCATGTCACGGGTTCGAATCCTGGATCGATGTCTGCTTCGGCCTACCAAGCCTTCCAGCCTTCGGCTAGCCACCGCAAGTCACTGTATCGGCCACACACGCATCCAATCCGCCACTAGATTCTGAGTGGGAGAATGTGGGGGCGCACTTCTCAGACGGGATTCACTGGCGCCCAAGGACATTCTTTTTATCCTTCCTATGGAAATTAATGAAAAGTATAGAAGAATTCTTTCTTTTGCCCCAATCTCGAGAGATAACAAAAACGAAGAGTAGTTCTCCAGCTGATTCTAATAGTTTTTTAAATTCACCTTTCATTAACGAGTGCCTACAACCACAACTATCTCTGAACGGGCTTCAAAAGACTCAAGTAGAACACAACTCATTCTTTACGGCGAAGGTGTAGCGTAGTTGATCATCCTCTTCAGTCAAACGCCGGTATCATTCCATCAAAGGTTTACGGGGATCCATAAATTAGTCACAAAAAAGATTATGGAATGCCGCCGCACACTTTGCCGACCTTGTTAGTCAGGCATAAGCTATGAACCCTGCTCCGTTTCGATCGCTCGTTCAACCAACGACACCTTTTAATGGTAGTTGTGGATCAATGGTGGCAACCATTGATTAAGATATCTGGATCTTCAGTTGACTAGGTCTATGCCCAGTGATCCCTCGCTAGAGCATCTTGGAAGAGGTTTCCAGCATTCATATCGTTGTTGTTGGGCATCACTGTGGGCATAACTGCGAATCATCGAATTCGACGCCAATATGCGACCTTCAAACAATGGAATTTTTGATTCCATTGCGCCTACCAAATGAGACTAGCCTCGTGTAGATGTTTTTTTCCTTCCAACGTCCTTTCATGCGCAACTTGCTGTGTCGTCGAAGCCAACAAACCGCTTCGTTCGGGCTGGCACTGACAGATATGGGCCTGGTCGTTTTTCTATTTTTCTTATATCGACCATTTGTCAGGGGCAACCCTCTAAAGAAGCCTTGACCTCTCTTCCTTGTATCGGCTAAGAAGTACACTGACTGCTGCATTTACTTTTATTCAAAGTAGAACCCGATACTTTGCAGATGCTTTCTTGATTTAGTGAACCTTTTCCTGGATATTCTTACATAACTCACTGTTTCCTCCCGATCTAGCAGTGTAGTATCAAATCTAGCAAATGTTTCTTTTTATTTATTTCATTCATTCTTCTTGTCTCCATATCTGAGCCCAAGCGAGAAGTGAAAATCCCCGAACCAAATGAACGTCGGCTGGAAGTTCTTGCTGAAGTCTAGGCGCCGTCATGTCTTCTTTCAACTTCAGATGTGTTCCAATGACTTACTGGCCTAGTACTGAAAAAAGTCAAAATTACTTGGTCCATTTTGACGATCGATAGTGAAGTGAAGGTCAGCTGAGATAGACGATGATCGAAGTATGCGGCGGCCCCCCCCCCCCCCCCGGGATACCGGCGGTTCTACCAAACCAATGGGGTGGTCGGCTTCTGCAGTTGCTCACAGGTAGTGTGGTGGCTAGGCAGCTGAATGGGCTCTTTCATTGCTCTGGAAATAGAAACAGCCATCCCAACTCCAAACTCTCCACTTTACTCTATATGACCAGGTCCCAGTAGAGCAGCATGTGCATTTCTACTTCAGCACAGGAAAAGAAATATTGCTGGACTCCTTTCTTCTGCAAAAATCAGAAAAATTGAAGCCCTCTCTTGCGATACTGGTCGCGTTGACAATTCCGCTAATAAGATTTTGATTAAGGGCAGGGTCCATTCTGAGCCTGCTCGCAGATTCACATGAATCTCTACATGATTCATGAATTTCTGTGATTCTTCAGTCACCATAGCAATCAACTTCCAACTAAATGGAAAAGTTCCATAAAGGCGGAAGGTGAACAGCTCAGCGGCTTTCTTCCAATCTTCTCAACGAGGTAACTGCTTTCATGGGCCTTATTCCTCCAGTGTTCTCATAATTTCGGGTTACCAATGGCTCAAACAGCATAAAAAGGAACTTGGTCGTCTGGGCTTTGATTTATTTCAACGTCGTCACCGCTGACCGAGAATAGTATGCCTATCGCAATCGTAAATTTCACGAGAATTGTTTTCTTCAGTCCGGAGTGGAAATTGGGACTGCCGAGAATATTTCCCTGAATTATTGCACGAACTTCCATGGACCCTAAGAGCAGGACCAATGATCCTTGAGAGTTTGATTTCTCCTCTTCCGGCGTTTCTCTACCAAATCATTCTGGCTGCTTACGATTTGACAGCCCCATGCAACCCAGCAACAATTCCCGATTTGTCCATCAACAAGCTGCAGATAGAAGCCCTTGTCTAAGAATTATACCCTTGAATGAATGATCACTTGAACACCTTTCCGAAAGCTTTTGGTCACTTCAACATTAAAAGTCTGAATATGGAGTCTTTTCACCAAAACTATTTCATGTGGTGCGCGGGGTTTGTGTACTGGTAATTAAGGCACTATCACGCAAGTATGGCCACGGGTTCGAATCCCGGATCGATATCCGCCTAGGCCAACCAAGCCGTCCATTCCTCCTAGGTCGCTTGATTGATACGGAACTCATTTCGGCGGATAAAAGCACTGATTTGAACATCGGCTGATCACCGAAACTCATTGTATAAGCCCCACATAGGCAGTCGATACCTCACTACTATCCTGAATGCATGTCGAATGCGGGGGCACATCCCTCAGACCAAATTGATTAACGCTCGAGGTCTTTATCCTTCATCCTTTCATTCGTATCTGGTATCCGACCCAGTCCCCATACAAGCTGTAGATTTCCTATATGGCCTTGTTCTGTGTTTTAGGTAGAACACCTAATTCAGTTCTGCGACTAGCCTCTTCTGTTGCAGTTCACTCACTCTGGATCTGATTCTGTAGCCATTAGAACTTTTGCGATGGCAAGAAAATGAATGGTTTTTACTGAAGTATGCGCAAGCAGCTGCCATCTATGGCTACCCATGCCTTCGAAAGTGGAAAATCGTTAAAAAGTTGCGATTCTTGATTGTTTGGTTCGTCATTCTGAGTGGCGGCAGAATCGTTGAGTGCAAATTAACGAGGCCACTAGGATTACATGTGTACGCGGCCGTTTGTCAACTGATCCCTTACGTACATGCTCTTCGATGTTTTGCTCGTGACTATTACAGCCTAAGAAAGCTTTCTCTGACGATTTCTTCCACTCATTAGATGTTCGCTTTATGCCTGTGCAAACGGACATCTTTCTTTTCCCCACAATCTGGAGAAATCCACTTCTTTGTTGGGTGGCGCAAAAACGTTCCGGTGACGGCTTTGTTAGTGCTTAATTCACTTTCGGAGCAATACAGCACTGATGAACACTTAGGGACCGCTGGTCCAACCTGAGCAGCAACAGTTTTTGGTTGCTCTTGAGAGAAGCTCCAAACGGAGAAAAACGCTCTGACCTAGGAAAACAAAGGGACCATGATCCCTAAGAATTTGTATTTTTTTATACAGACCTTTGGTCGTTTTCTCGCTTTTCCAAATTGTGTTCTGGGGTCCCTTCCTTCTCCCTAGTCTGTCGTTTATTTAGCGGCACCTCGACGGCAACATAATGGTGCATGTTGTTTGAAATAGTCACACGCTCGTGTCACTACTGATCGAGTCACTCCCCACCTGACAACCTTCACTTCCCTCGAGATCAGTTAGTTGTTACCACCTTGGACGAGAATTGTCTGAAATGGTGAAGATACAGACCACAGCAGCGGTTGATGGTTTTGAGTATTTACGTGGGTCCGTTCCTAATGCAGTGCTTCTTCTATCCACTTAGGGCAGACAGACCAATCAATTTTGTGAAAGTACCCATGGATGTACGTCGATAGGTAGGTACAATGACAAGCTTAGTGCAGTGGCAACTGGCACACTATTACATGTATCGTGCAAGGATCGGATCACGACGAATCGATACTCGTCCAGTCCAATCAGGCTTTCCATGCCTCCCTGATCGGTTGATTGGCGGCAGACTGATTTGGAAGTATAAATTTATTGACTTCTGTGTGAGTCCCCGGAAATCTTTGTTTGGATCTCATAAACATTCGAAAGTCACTACGATTCAGATTGCGACTGATCAAACCTGTAAGATTTCGGGCCCCATATGGCTAGGGCCAACCGGTAGCTTTCGTTTAAGGTGCATTACCAGACAGCGCTGTAGACAACTTGATACTCGCATTCTCTCGACTTTGTCCTGGCTGATTTTGAGATTAATGAAGTACTGCTAACAATGGTCTCGTGGAACCTTATGAATTCTTCAAAATCTCCAGAAAAAAAATCAATGCCAAGGATTCCCTTTCGTAGAAATGCACAGGATTAACCTAGATTCAGTCTTTAAAATGATCAATCATGATTGAAAGATTTCCACCATTTTCGTTCTGTGGCCGCAAAGGAGGGAACCCGTTTACCGTATACTTGCGACATGAGCCATGTGATTCCGATTTTGGGAACACTTCTCCTCAAAACTATCAGCCCTCAGCTCTGTGATCATGGCTTTCTTTTAGTTTCCTCAGCATGAAGCATAAAGCATGTACACGTTTAGAAGGTCTGAATGGGAGGGATATCTATTGGGTGTATTTCTAATAACCTTTGTTCCACTAGGTTTTTTAGCTGTTGTACTATTTCATTCATTAGGTGTTATAGTGAAGTAATGTTCCACATTAATTCGCCGATACTCTTCTCATTAACTCCGTAGTAATGCATGCCTTAATTGAGCAAAATGAGTAGGTGCCTGTGCCAATTATTCGAAATATGTGTTAGGTAATACCGAAGTGCACGTCTCACTCTAATCCTAATTTGTGCCAGCGTTGATTGTTCTCTTCTTCCTCGCCAGACTTGTTTTAAGTCCCTTCATGACTTTCGGCGAGCGATTGGTTGTAGTAGGTTCAATCCTCTGTACTGGATCAAGTAACTCACAGTATCAGTATTGATCCGAGCAGTCATCGAAATCATATATAAACTGAACTGAAACTTCGCAAATGTGCTCCGGCGAGAGGCTTTTATCACAGGGGGTGCGCTTCGTTGCGCGCGTCCGTAGAAACTAGGCCACGCCGTTTGTCAGCGGGGCATACGAATAGCGCTCAGTCCACGACAGTGAACCAAAGAGAAGATAACACGGATAAATGCAAATCATTCGCTCCACCGACACTTGGTGGTACTGTAGTGTCGTCTCGAG
>UZAF01017383.1:8652-27748 GCA_900617895.1 Haemonchus placei
ACACTCGTCTAACGTGACACCGATCGAGGAGAGGGAAAGCGAACTACGGCAGCAAAGGGGCTTCCACTATCCCTAAGCGCCGAGATTGTGGGAGCGAGAGGGTCCCTTCTACCCCCATGGGGGGCGCTGAGTATTCCTAAAGGGAGAACTCAGTAACCTTTTTTATCGTGAACCGTGCGTTTAAGGTAGACGAGCAGCAGACCACCATTCATGTTAAAGTATAAAGAATGAAGTCTTTCGGCATACCTCAATCCCCTTTCTGGGATGCACTCTATATTCGACTCACAACCAGGATCGAAGCGGCGCTTTGAGGGCACAATTGGGCGACACAGTAACTTGCATTGACCAACTGATTTACAAGACCGTGCTTTAATCCTCTCACACGAGTTAAGCACTAATTGAACGAACTCGGAGTGAAGGAAACACGGTTGTCTTGAGCAGGCATCAATCCGAGATTCGATTCGTAGACCGTTCTTGTGATAGTGTACCACTTGTCATTACCTCCGTCCCTACCAATGATCTTCAAGCGTGAAGGGTATGATCAGGCAAGGAAAGTAGAGCTTGACGGAAAAATGCAATATGAATGCTTTCCTCTCGCTCTTCGCTGTGAGCTCTCCCCTCTCACATCACCAGAGTATGCCTCAATTTCGAGTGTACCAATAATATTCCCATACCGAACACTCCTCTATCTGCGATTAGATCAACTTCCACTGAAAAAAACCCTACCCATTAGAGCTTTTTTCTCAGTTTGTGGCCGAAGATTCTCCGAAGACAGATTACTAAGAATCCGAAGCGGTGCAGGAATGCAAGGAAAAAAAGAGCGATTACAATCAATTTGAAAAAGTCTGTTCTGCATCATATCACTTTGTTCGATGTTCACCCAGATTTCTCGCCCCCGAAATCGCATTCCTATTGCAATTAATTATCTGTAAAGATAGTTGGAAATGGAAAAGCTGTATGAATACAAGGTGAAATGGTGATTTTTACTTACCCCGCCATCTTTTGAGCCAAGTAGTTTTGTGTTCTTCTTGGAGAAGCTACAGTGGTTGATGATGGGGTAGCACCGTACCGTTGCTGATCGAACAGTCGTCTGGAAGCCATACCAAGTCGACCCGACGTCTCTACCGCGGAGACTGATCTAAACTCAGTATCGATCAAAAACGGCCGACTTAGTGCAACCATATTGAATCTAAAAGGGGAGACCAATCCTTCTACTTCGACAAAGCCCAAAATCAAATTTTAGTCGGCGCTAGGGGAGAAGCCAAGACCTGGAAGACCACAAGATTCCCACTTTAGAAAGCGGGATTTTTAAACTTCAACTTAAAAACTTGAAATACATTAAAATGATGCCATAAGAAAATAATAATTTGCAAAGATATTTATCAAGCTAACGAGGAGAAACAATGGAAAAGGAATTCAGGGGTTACCCCTAACTTAACGTCCACAATACAACGGAAGATAAATTTGTTTTGATTGTATAGTGGCAGAGCTGAAGGCGTAGCTCAACTTTGGGAACAAACGAATGAACGTACAACAAATTGAATACCTGTTAGTGCCAGATGACAGTAGTCGCCGATTCAAGCTCTGATTCAGCGGACTAGCGTCACTGCCGTTACTGTCACTCTCCTCGCTAGTCTGATTTCGGGCAGTTCGATGTCGCGGATGATAGCGTTCAACCTAAATAGGCACCATTTTCATGGAACTCCGTGGAATCTCTCCGAAAATTCTTTTTGACGTCCGTCAAAAGTCCTACGCCACATGACCCGTACCAAAGACATTTCGAGATATTACAAAAACCCTTTCTAAAGAACTTGGGCATCAAATTAGACTAGTAAGTAAATCTTAATATACCCATACTTGATAGTATTTTACTTCAAATAACCTTATTTCGAACAGGAACTGCTAGGTACAACCAAAGTTTGAAGAATAAGACAATTCATTCGATTTTGCTTTATTTATTACCTTTTTCTGAACAGCTCCTCGCCGTCGCATTTTCTCACCGCACGGGCTTCCGGGATCCTCATAAAGGGAGCATTGAGTCAGATCAGGATTACTGAAACATTACCAATAAGTGAGAAGTTAGAGAGATGCTAATGAATCGATCTATCGGATACCAACCACCTGTGAAGCTACACAGGACACTCGATGTCATATTGTTTTTTAGCAAAACCTGATTTTTCCGCACAAGTTTCAGCAAACCCTTCAGAATTGGTCAAAGCCGTACGATTCATGAGTTCTGGTCGGCAAATTTCAATAATTGGCTATCGAGCAAATCGAGCAGTCAATGAATTGGCTCACCTGGCTTTCTTCAACATATCGATAGTGTTCTGTAATCGTGAGGCTGGCGTTGCTTCTCCTTCGGCTCCAGATCCCACCGATGATACATTGCCAACACTACGTGCCAATAATCGTGAATGCATCAATGACGAGGCACTGAAAATCAAATGATTTCATCTGATGAATGATTGAATGAAAAAAAAAATAAAAACGATGATGGCGTTCTCGAAATTATTGGCCATGTTAATATTATTAACGAGGTGATTCGGCAGCAGGAGTGATCCTTGATTGACTAATTTGAAGAATTTGAGAAAACAAAATCCCTTTAGAAAATCATACAAGGTGAAAAGCAAAGTCTCGACGCCTCATTCAGGACGAGGCTCAAGATCCGATCCCGAACCGATATATGCTTATGTCAAGAGCCTTTCTTTGCTCCGGCAGTATCTAAATAATAGCAGATTCGTCTGGAAAGGTAGAAGCCCTGATTATAATCGATCCCCCATCGGTCCCTGCAAGTCGGTCCTAAGTGCCGAAATAACGAGCATCCAGACGTCATGTCACTACAACTTTGAATGGAAGCTAAATGTATGGGCATATGTGTAACAGAAAAAAGTTGAATAGTGTCAGAAAAAGCATTCACCAGCCTTAAATACACAACATAAAGTACAACCAGGTCTGATTTTCCGTAGAGTTCACAGAACAAAATTTGCGACGTACTGGAGTAGAGCTTTTCTTTAGCTCTCAGCAAATTTGATCAGGTATTTGGAAAGCGCTTAATTTACATAATAAAAAAAAACAATCGGAGGGCATTACACAGAACAAATCACTTGTCTCTCTGTCCCACAGCTTCGAATCTCAGTGGAGCGATGGGAAAAAGGTCAAATAGTAGTTAGATGTGACAGTACGTCTCCTATGGAATTACCGCGAAGTTATACCCCCCGTTGATGCAAATCCATAATCCCTCGAAGAAACGACAATCTGTTGGAAGTTACGGTAAGGTGAGAAAACTGAATTTTCGTCTAAGATCTTAGGCATAAGTGCTACGGTTCTGTATCTCATTCAATTGCCGTTGGGTTTTTGAACAAAAGTCTAGAGCATGGCGTGGCGTGAACAGACCGTTCGAAGATGAGACCCGGCCAGTCTCTACGGCTCAACCCTTTACTCTTTGGCAACTCCTTGACAACTCTTTGGCAATGAATATGGTGCATACGCAGCAAAAATGCCACTCTAGGGCAATAAGGCGATCTCGATGGAATTCTGTATTGTACTGTAGGAGCGAACCAGTCTTGGAAAGAATACGCTGAGGACTAAAACCGACGAATATGAAAGGGCGAGCCATGGACAGGGCAAAATCACAAAAACTACTCAAAAAGCTATGACGGCGATATGAGATATTGAAAAGAAGAGACGAACGATTAGTGTAATGTGCAGTTAAACGTACGGCTGGAAAAAGAAACTTGACATTAGAATCACCGCCATTTTTATTAATCCTTCAAGGTCCTATGATGATTGCAGGATTGCGCAACAATTATCACAAACACGAATACAAAAACCAACTGAATGTGATTAGTACCCACTAAGTACAATTCCAAACAAAGGTTTTCAACTGCATGAAGAAAACTGAACAACGGGAGGATAATGAAAAAAAGGTTCGACCTGAGTGAAGATCCATTCAGACTGCGTAACCCGCACTACCTACATGACTCATTCGAAACATCAGGTTCGTCGAATTCATGAATACGAACGTCCTAGTTAAAAGGCAAGTGGAGGTGGTGTAGTGGCAAGAGGCGCACTTCACATACATCCATGGTCACGGGTTCGAATCTCGGATCGATATCCGCCTAGGTCAACCAAGCCTTCCATCCTTCCGGGGTCGGTTATTTGGTACTAGACTCGTCTGAGAAGATAAAAGCACTGACTTGCACACCGGCAAGCCACCGCAAGTCGTTGTATAGGCAACGTACGCATTCATTACGCCACTACGATCCTGAATAGAAGTTGAATGCGTGGGCTCATCCCTCAAACGGGATTGATTAACGCCCCAGGACTTTTTAGGACTTTAACCTTAGCCAAACTCCACTAACAGCAAGCCTCTACAGGTTTGCTCAATCTTTCCCAAAACTTGGACTTGAAAGTGCAAGAACACTCTCAAGTCCTTGTTTTGGGAAAGACACTGCCCACTTGACTTGGGCAATGAATAGGCTTGAGCTGATTCTGAGTTTGGACGGCATCCTGATTCACGAAATAGGACTTTCAAATCTTGTTTGGGTGAAGATTCCTCTAAATAAAAGTCCATCACTGCCTCGCTTTTTCTGAAATTTTTGCACTTTCAAAACTAGAAACAACTGGCTAAACAAAATTTCCCTGAGAAGCGCTACTTTTTTGCCTGTAAAAAAATGCGATAGAAAATAATTCAAAAAGAAACCAACTTTTAGGTCAAAATAGATTATTTTTTGCTTTTTTTCGGACATGCAGTAAAACGATGAAAAAACGAGTACCCGCCAACTTGGTGATCGAACAATGCTGTGCAACATGGTCGAGCGGGTAAAAAATAAGCAAACCGAGATAAGCAAAATGTTCAAATTTCAACCAACCTATCGAGCTGATCAGCATCGATTGTCCCATAGGCTTCAAGGGCGTTGGCACCTCGCAAATTGCTGCTGCTACGCGTTCGTGTCGGCGCGTTTTCGCTGTCACCGGCTGATGTGAGACGAAGATTGTCGGACGATTTTCGCAGATTTTCACTTGATTGATGCAACCTAAGGAACAAGGGTTCAAAACACTCCCAAAACAACATCTTAACTCAAAACATCTCAACTCAAAAGTAAAAAACATGCCCAACATATGGAAAAATTATACCTTTGAAGGTGAAATTTTCGTAGTGCTATTGCACTCGAATTCCATTGAAAATCATAATAATGTTTGAATACGTGCATAGGTGGCCTACATAGCGACACCGATCAGATGAAGCGTTTTGTTGGCCTCACATTGATGAGAAACTAGCTCCGTGGACTGTGCTCGTGGTAGTTTACTGCTACCCCGGCCTTGCCAGTCTTCGTCGTCTCCCCGCATGACTCAGGTAGAGGATAAAGTCTCCGGAGTTAATGAATACCATTTTGGATGCGCCTTCACATACGACTCCCATTCGGAATCATAGTGGTTTATTGGATGCGCATTCGGCCTATACAATGACTTTCAGTGACTAGTCGATGAAAAAGCCAATGTTTGTTGTTTTTATTTTATCAGATGGGTTTGGCAGTGATTATACTACTCGATGGGATTGAAGGCTAGATTAGTTCGACGAGTGGCAACGAAATTCAATCCCTGGGTCATGCATGCCCGATAGTCTGCCACTTGCCACTACACCACCACTGCCTCACAACTCAACTATGAGAGCATAAAATCACCCTGCACAAGTTGGCTCAGTTTAGGTGGATGTGGCAGAGCATATTCCACAAAGAAAATGCCTTATCATAAAATGAAGGATCAATAAAGAAGTTTGACCCTCATGCTTAGATTCTATGCTGAACGGCCACGATCAACCCATCTTTTGGCAGCAGAATAACCCTCCAAGAACTGATCGATAATGATCGTTGATGTTTACCACTTTATTGAACAAATCGATCCCATACTCTCACGTGTTCTCAAATGCTGACGAAAACCGAGGTGGGTATGGGTAGCTTTTCCACAGCGAATATTAGTGGATCGAGAATGAAACTTTTGGTGTTGACCGATGTCGACGCGAGAAGTTATGCGCAATGGCGTAACTATCCAATGGTGGAGACAGAGCTTTTACCCTCTCATTCAAGTCTGGTACAAACTGATCGATCTCGGAATCGAAAAACCGAATGGCCCAAGCGTGATTCAAGGCAAATAGCGCAGTAATGCATATTCCGGGATTCGATCCCCAGATCGTGCCGTGTTAATGCTCCACTTGTGTCACCACAGCCCTTGCAGAGATCATAGTTGGGGGGAGGAACAATACACAGTACAGACGTCTACACTGTAGTGGACCACTATGCACTGCGGAAAGCAGGAAAAGTTTGGTAACCGAATAGGACTAAGCCTCTCGCAGCTAGTTAGACCCCCTCGCTCAGTATACGTAATGAAAAAATATACGCTTAGAAGTGCGTGCCTCGAATTAGTGCCTACACAATGGCTATGCAATGTACTTATATGTCCTGCCGCCCCTCTTCACCTTCTGAATTGAACTCACCCAGGCCTTCCTACCTTCTCAATTTCCCAGATTTACATAGTTGGTACGGGATTCATCTGGGAGTATATGAGTTTTGATGTATTCAGGGAATGGTTCGATGATGTCATTTCAGCACCGAGCAACCACCTTTATAGATCGGTCTGAAGCAGAATAGAAGAACTAGATAGTAGTCCTTGAACGGGCTGTTAGAATGGATCCACCACAATTTGGGGCATCACCTCATCTCCGCATTTATGGGTACGAGTAAAAACTTCCTATGACTTTTACAGTACTATAGCAGCCGCCTCAATGTTAGTATGAATCCACCACAATTTGGGGCATCACCTCATCTCTGCATTTACGGGTAGTAAAAACTTCTTATGGCTTTCACAGTACTATAGCAGTCGCCGAACGAAAAGCATTTCATTTTATGATACCATAACTTGGAGACATAATCCGATCGAAATCTACACTTACTTGTTTCTCAATGCCGCTATACGATTCAAGGCGTCCGTACTCTTTCGTGTATCTCCATCGACACCAACACTGCGAAGATTCGATCGAGAATTCGCTGGCGTTAATCGACTGGATGCAGCAGTATATGACATGTCCGAGTCCTGCAAAAAGAGGAAGTAATCTAGACAAATGCTGATAAAAAGAGAGACACAAAAACATGAAGATAGGAGGAAAGATGTGGAGAGTTCACTCCATCCGTTTGACCAAAGAGACAAGCTGAAAAGGAATGCTTTGCGAAAAAAGAAACGTACGAAAATTCAACGGTCACTCATTCAACGAATACTGGGAAAAAAGTCGAAAATGGGAGTATAATCACCCACAACGGCAGTTAAAATATTCCTGCATTCGAATGAGGCCGAGTCGAAAGTTGCAAATGTCGTGGAGCATACAACAATGGCATTGAAAATGAATCCAATACCTTACCTTTTTCAACTGTACCTTTTCAGACTTTCTTTCCGTCCCCCTCATGACAACGGATAGAAATTGTTAATTTTGCTTCTGCCTCGAGGTTGGTAGGTGAAAGTTTCTATTCTGGCCAAAGTTTCGACGGACTCGTCGTTTTCAAAGGCCTCACCTCCACCGCAAAGTGTAGCGCTGCGCTACACGATTAGTACGTTAGCCGGAATAAGAATTCCCACCTACCGACCTCGATCATAAACAATTTCAAGAGAGCAGAAATGCCGAGGTTTCAAGAGAGGAGAGGACTTGGGATTTAATACAACCGATAGATTTCCATTCGATTTTTCAAAACTCTTAATTTTCCATTCCCTCTTCAGCTTTGTTTCTTTGGTTGAAGGAATTGACTATACTTCTTCTTTTTTCTTACNGAGAGGACTTGGGATTTAATACAACCGATAGATTTCCATTCGATTTTTCAAAACTCTTAATTTTTCAATTCCCTCTTGAACTTTGTTTCTTTGGTTGAAGGAATTGACTATACTTCTTCTTTTTTCTTACTTATTTTCATAGCATTCATGGTTGGAAGATAAGAAAAGCAGCTCTGAAGCTGTTTATGATGAAACTGTTGAATACGAAAGCAGTTCGAAATAAATAGAATTAAGTGAATGGGAAAAACTCCGTTCACATAATGGGGCATGTTAGAATTACCAATAAAGGCCCCTTCGATTGCTACTGCTCCCCTCATCAGCTGTTCAAATTTCATAATTCTTCGACTTTTTCAACTAATGTTTTTCCAGGCAAAATCATTTATTATCTTTTTTAATTTATTATTTTTATTGATTATTCTGATGTGAGTAATCAAAAAGTACTTCAGTAACCCACCCGTCGACGTTGAAGTTCCTTCGTCAGCTCACGGCTGGCCGAGTTTGGCAACGGTCTGTTTTGCTGGTTTAGAAGCATATGATTCGGGCTTTGACTTCGACTACGTAGGTGAAGATTCGAATCGTTGAAATCAGCTTCTAAACACAAAATTCGTAGTTCAGAAGAAATCGAGATCGAACACGACTGGAAATTCTTCTCTCTACGGTACCAGAGAGGAGAGTACAGAGAAAAATTTCAATTCCTCTACCTTCCAAAACTTATTTAAGAGAAACCGCGTGAAAAGAAAGAGCAACTGATCCAGGAGGAGGAAGAGGAGAAAAACATAGTCCCAAAATTATTCTGAACAGATCATCACAAAAATACAAATTTAGAAGCTATAGAAACTATAGATATCAAAAAAAAAAAACGTAATACGTTAATAAAGTTGGAGAATTCGAAGTTTGTTTTCATGGCCTTATCATCAAAGGCCAATTGTATTTCAAATGAAAACGTTCTTACTTGCTATGCTCTACTTCACCATCAAACAAATGTACTAACTGCAAGCCTAATGAATCCTAGCTATGCCATAATCCTATTTGTAACTGTAACCAGAAAACTGCCGCAGTTTTACCCAATGAATCCCCTACCAAGTTGTTCAATTTGAAGATCAATTTAACAATGCCTAATTCCTATTACCGTCTTTTCGTCAGCACGATGGGAAAATACTAAAAGTGAGAGCATTATGAGTCAATATATAGGTTCTCTTTTGCACTTATCGCCTTTAAAGATCTATTGAGCCCCACACACCCCGAAATAGAGAACAAACGAAAGCGACATGCAATACTTTGATGCGAACCAAACCGAGCTGTTAGTTCGGTAAAGGCCTTTGGAGAAGCGAACTGATCATTGAAGACATCACACTTTCACGGTCGGTCTCCACGTCAAGAAATCTTCCTACAGTTCGTTTGCAGAACTAGTCAACTGGTAACAGTTAGGGATTTTTGGTGAATACTGCCTCACGAGAACTCATAAGTATAATCACTAATAATTCACTATATCATTATAACCAAGTTCGCCTAAAGCAGCTGCTCGAGATGCCAACATAGTTGCCACAAACAGTTAGGCGTTCAAGAAACACAAAAGCAAAGCAGGGATGGATAAAGCACTTCAGGCACCTTTGGCTACCGAACTTTGTCGCGGTAGCGATAAATAATGGCGTCGGCGACCAACTGCAACCACTTCATTGTCTTCTTTCCGTGAAGCAAATCGCACGTAAAACTTCTCTGATTCTAAAAGCAAGCAAATCCAAATTAATCGCTCTCAAAGCTATTTCGAGCACCTAACCTTGAATGGGTCAAGGATGTGGTTAGAGAGCAATACGCCACAGGTAGTTTAGCGTGATATTAGTGCCTCATTAGCTCGAAAGAGCTGGGACGCTGGATTGTTAGTCAAGTTAGAGATGAACATCCACAACATCAAAAANAAAAACACTCAATCTAGCAGTACACATAAATCCAGGATGCGCTTCAAAAAGCTCCGCCCGCCCGCCTAACTCCCGTGAGCATGGAAACCGTACTACGAGCATATTTATACCAAATGAAGAATAATACGTATGGAGCAGCCGAAAGTATCGTTGGAAAGCTTTGCTCCATTTGCCACCACGCGCTCATGAATTAATCTGCATAATTTCGGGCCCGATCACAGGAAACAACCGTAATGCCATATTTGGCGAGCGCAGCAATGGGAAACGATAAGTGGGAAAAAGTGAAGCTGAGCGTCATTTACAATTCGCTCCTTATCTAGCCACTTTTCGAAAAAAGGCATCCATTAGCCTTCGCCAAAAGAAGCCGCACAAAAATTCATAGTAGGCATTCGGATAGGCAGGCAAAACTGGAAACACAGGAAAGAAAGACCAATGCCATTGCCTAAAGGGACGGAAATGCGCGGAAAGACCCTTGTGGTAGTGGTACTTCCGCCGAGTCCTGCCCTCGTCGCGTCAGCTACCCAACTACATCAATGGTACTTCAAATGAAACTCTGTTGGGTAATCCGACAACACGGTTGACGAAGTTGCTCAATCAGGTCAGAAGAAGGTGCCTAAGAGCTGACAACACGTTTCCACCATTTCGAATAGGAAGAAGAAAAACAGCCAAGAGAAGATACGAGTTAGCGCCCGACGCAGGCACTGGAGATCTTCGAACGGACTGTATCCAGCTTTTCATGAACACTCCATCTCTCCACTAACTACCATGATTTTGTCTTCAGTTGCTGCATCACCGATGGCGATCCCTTCTAAAAAAAACACCGTGGAAAACGAGAAGCAGTGGATCTTGCATCTTCAGACTAGAAGTATTCCGATCGCGTACTGCGTGAACATATGTTGCAGGAGTTGTGACAGCACAAAGTCCATGGAGGAGTTTATTGAGTGGGTTCGAATACTCTAATCTGGCGAGTTGAGTATAAACACAGCATGTACCTCTTCCTAATTTTACATCTCCACAAGGGTACACATAGGCTCAGCGTTTCCTCCACTACTACTCGCTGCCGCCATGGATGTCATAACACTAGATCTTCAGAAGCCACTGCCATGGACTCATCTTTATGTTGAGAGAAATGCTCCCGTACGAGGATGAGATTGAACATGAGTCGCACTGCAAGCTGAGTCACCCCATACAGTCACCCAAACACGTAGCACAAATAGGTCCCTCTTCGAATAGGTCCAACATGACATTAACTTTGTATATAACTATTTACAGAAAATAAACTTTCCTGTTAATTATATGCAGTGCTAATATTGATGATTCCCTAATCGCTCAGTCTGGGAGTCAGAAAAGTCTTCCAAGGTTCGTGGTAGGAGAAGATAAAAAGGCTCGTCCAAACAACGACGATGGGGTGTAATATTCTGTATGCGCCTGGGAAGGCCGAGCGCAAAACTGATTTCAAAATGTGCTGCTAGATGCTCCGCTTGAACGCAAGTGCTTCACTAGTACTACTCAAAATTCTCATTTCCCAAACACCAAACATATTGCATGGGGAGCTATATTACACCGCAAGCGGTTGACCACGTCAAACTTAAATTTCGACCTTTTTGTTTCAAGATGTGAAGCTTGCAACTTGCATGCAAACCAGTCGAAAGTGGCTTCAAAACGAATGCTTGGCACAGGTTTCAATGGATTTCAGAAAAGAGTCTCTGGATTCGAACTCATAAAGAATGCGCCGGATGTGGCTAAACACCGGTCGTTATATGGGTGTATCCGCGTGGGTGGTCTCCACACAAGGAAGCTATGGGAACTTCCAGAAGGTCTCGCACTTTTACTACTTTTGAATGAAGTGAAAAAGCGCCCGGAAGAAAAGAAGTACACTGATAGCGGGATTCTTTGACCTCGTGCCTTTCGTCGGAAACCTCCTGCTTTTTTGAAGAAGCATTGAAAAACGCCAAGAGAGTAAACGCTGGCAGTAAACTTTTTCAATAGATAAAGAGATTTTAGTCCAATATTCGATATGCAACAACGATTTAAGTGCTGTGATTATACACATATTCGTTTCTTTACTTCCTTAAGTCTTTTTTCTCAAAGTGGCCGATTTATTGTGCACATTGGCTTTATAACGGTGCTCAAAGTGTATGTAGACAAGACTTTGGACAAAAGTTTTTGATTTGATACGATTTTGCAAATGCGTTGAGACGTTTGGACAACGATACCAAGTGCTGTGCCGTATAAACTGTGGTCCTGAACTTCCTTAGAAAAATAAAAGAAGATTACTCACGTCGTCGTGTAATCGCACTAGCCGCCGCTCCAGACGGTGTTATCGACTGCATGCTTGACGTTGCTCGCTTTGGAGTCATCGTTTGTGGTGACCAGACTGTTCGCGGCTGGAAAGAATAGAATATTTTGGGTTAATAGCACCGTAAAGGCGCAAAAGATATCCTTAACATTGCCTTTTTTGCTGCACAGACCGTGACTTATATGACCCATAAAAGTTATTTCATTATAGCAATATTCATAAAGGACAGTATTGAAATGAAGAAGGATTTTGCTGAAGAAGCTAGTGAGCTTTGAAGCACACTATTCCAGGAGTAAATCTATGTTATTGGAAACTCGGGTGACGACACTTCTCCCCGAATTCCCTTGGCAATCTGCCGCGGCGGCTACCGTATCCTTCCATTGCGAATTCAAATCTTCAACTTTATAGCGCGCGACTGCGCACGATCGGGCGGGGTGAGCGCGACGCAATTTTCGGGGAGAAGATACCACACCCCTAGCACTTAATAGGATTAATGGAGTTCTCTACTCCCCTATCTACGAAGTGGGCTGTGCCCCAAAAACCCGCTGCCCGCTAAGCAGTTCCTTTTTCAAAGCGATTCGGGAAACATCCGTAAGTTGTCTACCAAGCCCAACAGCAGTTGAGAGCAAAGCGTGTACAACTTCCACTGGTCTGCCTAAAATTGCCTTTGCTTTGCCTACAATGGGCCTTTGGTATTCTTTCCACCTAGGTACCGTATGGTCATTTTCGTCCTCCGGGCTGCTCAAAAATCGTTTTGCGTATTTTACAGACGGATCCCACGTTAAAATATGGCCAGGGCCATAATGCATAAGGATCTCCGTCGCTATAAAAATGCTCGTATACCACGAACATTGTACATCTTCACGAAAGTCGTAAAGTGCCTTGGAGGGCACTTAAGATTTTTTTGCAGACACCACCAGCTCGTAATGGTACGCTCCATCCTTTGCGTTCGAGCCCGATTCGTCTTATCAATAGAAACATTGCCTACTCAAATCAACTATTCCTAGCTTTCAGGCTGAATTTCAATCGAGTTGCAACTCTTCCAACTTGACAGCGCAGTCACATGACCGACTCTCTGTCGATACTTCGGATTTAAGATCGGGAGACGATCACGAGTCCCGGTCGCGAGAGGTGGATCAAATTCCGTTCAGGCGAAAATTCTTACTTATTATGGCACCCGTCATGTTCCCTGCCTCACCCTTTTAAGACTTGTCTGG
Source organism: Haemonchus placei (assembly GCA_900617895.1). Lineage (NCBI taxonomy): Eukaryota > Metazoa > Nematoda > Chromadorea > Rhabditida > Trichostrongylidae > Haemonchus > Haemonchus placei. The sequence continues at coordinate 21,900 of UZAF01017383.1, forward strand.
TCCCTCAGAGGTAGACTCTCAAGCAACGTCGAATTCCGCGCAGAAAGCTTGAAAAGTTAGCAGTCAATTTTAATCCGCGTACCATAAGATCAGCTGTAGAGAAAGCGAATGCTTGCATGGCTTTAGATTAAGGGTTAGGGCGGTGAAAGGGGGAGGGGTATGGGGAATCGTGTTTAGAGAAAGATGAGGTTGGAACCTGACTTCTGTAGCACCTAATCCAGACTTGCTTCTTTCGACAAAAGCAGTTGTTCCAGCTCGTTGAGAAAGATTCCTGAAGACGTTTCTGAGTATGTAACAGCAACATCAATTTTCTTCTCTTGTATGGTCGCCCACACTTTGAAACGACTCAGCAGAAGTGAAAACGGCTGGATACCACAAGGGCTAAGCGAGCCAGACTGCAAAGACGGGATAGGCGCCACAATGCAGCTTTTATTGTAGTCTCGTTTCTTCGACCGAATTACGGATTTTATGAGGTGGATGAATAGAGGGCACACCTCAATAGTTCAACGAAAAGAAGAAGGCGGATAAAGGCTGATGAGGAACCAGAACCGAGGCTACAAGTCGTACAATCAGTCGAAAGTGATGGTCAGTGTTTGGTGGTCGGCTGCTATCATCGCTTATAGGCATGTCTGCACTACCGCTCACTAAAACATTGACAGCCGAGGTCTTTCACTCACATCTGCGTAAGATAGACGAAATCCGTAGATGAAGAGAAGGTTTAACTATTAAAGTTATGGGCAAAGTCACGTCACACAATGCCAATATTACAGAAATTCCCGAACTCATTGAGTGCTCTTTCCACATCCGTATTCTTCTGATACCCATCTCCATCTGACTTCTTCTGACTTGGGCCCTTGAACTATCATTTCCAAGGAAACCGCTCAGACGAACAGGTACCGAAAAGAGACAACGACACCCTCTGCGCTCCGCCCTCATTCAATGCCAAACGCATCAATGAAGTGACTACGTTCTTGGAAAACTCTTATGGACTGCGATGGCCCCGATCCAGCGGATGAGATGAGTTTTAATCAAATTGAAGAAACGTGAAATCTGTTCAAAAAGGGACCAAAACCTAGTCTGTGCCCGACATACCATTTGACTAGAGCTATTACGACTAGGGGTGTATTGTGTTTCCTCATTCGCTTTAGGTGATCGCTTAAAGTACGAAAGCATTGAACCGTCCCATGGTAAATATATGCACAGTATGTGCTGAGCTAACAATTTCGTCTTCCACAGAAATCGAAAACATAGGAAATGACACCTCACGTCACTGAATTTCGAAATCTCATTTTTACGCCGTTCACTGTGCGACATACATATGTTGATTGAATGGCTTTGACGGCAAAGCATAGCATAACTTTGCATAACATCAACTTCTAGCCTACATAGTCTGTTCTAAAGTTTCAAAAATCAGCAGCTAGCATAGGAAAGGAAGATGGGCCACTTGNGAAGTGACTACGTTCTTGGAAAACTCATGCACTGCGATGGCCCCGATCCAGAGGATGAGATGAGTTTTAATCAAATTGAAGAAACGTGAAATCTGTTCAAAAAGGGACCAAAACCTAGTCTGTGCCCGACATACCATTTGACTAGAGGTATTACGACTAGGGGTGTATTGTGTGTGATTCCTCATTCGCTTTAGGTGATCGCTTAAAGTACGAAAGCATTGAACCGTCCCATGGTAAATATATGCACAGTATGTTGCTGAGCTAACAATTTCGTCTTCCACAGAAATCGAAAACATAGGAAATGACACCTCACGTCACTGAATTTCGAAATCCCATTTTTACGCCGTTCACTGTGCGACATACGTATGTTGATTGAATGGCTTTGACGGCAAAGCATAGCATAACTTTGCATAACATCAACTTCTAGCCTACATAGTCTGTTCTAAAATTTCAAAAATCAGCAGCTAGCATAGGAAAGGAAGATGGGCCACTTGGGATAGAAACCTGCCCGTCAGGTCGACCATTTTTTATTATTTCTTTACCATGTAAGCGAAAAAACACCACTTAAGGTACTTTGTGCAGGGAGGGTAGAGGTGGTGAAGCGGCGAGTGGTCCACTATCACAAAAACGGGTTAGATATGTTCTAGACCAATCAACCCTCTATCAACACGGGGTTGGTGAATTGATACCAGATCGCCTGGTAGGATAAAAACATTGACTCTTACAGCGTTGGCCACCGCAACTTATGGTTATAGGCCTTATACGCATTCGAAAGACCATTGATTCTCAGCAAAAATCGAATGCGTGGGCGCATCCTAAGGCGGGATGAATTTAAGCCAGAGACTTCAACTTTTATAGATTTCAGGTAAACTGGGAGTAGTAAAGAGATAAAGTTAGAGTTTTGATAAATTTTTGAGATGAAGCCTGTCGCAATGCATTCATTCTATAATAGTTGTATCAAGAACATTCGTCGCTCGTGCTAAAGAGACTGAAGGAACTACCAGAATTGACCAATGGCCTGAGCTCATTCTGGGACGGCATCGGTATGCACCATTTGACCTGTACTCAGCCCTCGTACTAGACCTTTACAATTAAGAATGGAAATCGAGCGCGTAGCACAATTCTAAAGGGTGAATGGGGTCCTCCATCATCATTCTGAATCATGAAAAATTTTGAGCTAAATCGGAATTCCAGTGCAGCAATGATAGAGTTCAAACTTAAATACTCAGGAATTAGTAACTATGACCTATTCCCTCTAGACCAACCTGTCCATCTTGCATATGCCGTTTGCTTAGGCTAGTTCGATCGGGAGAATCCCTTCGAAGTGCTGAATGCTGCTGTTGTTGCTGCATTCGGGAAATTGCAGCAATCTGCGACAATCCGGCCTGTGATGGAGTTCCAGATGGTGTTCGCATGGCACTCGGCACCTGTGTAGACATCATTGGCGACGATGACTGCGATTGTGATTGCATCTGTGAGTGCTGCAAACGCGTTGAACGAGGTGTGCCAGACGTGAAATCCACAAACTGCGCTTGGGCGATATGTGGACTGCGCTCTAAACATAGTACACACAATACCGTAATGTCATTATGAAATAAGCATAAAAAACATTGATTGGGAAAAGTAAATAGAATTTCATTCATGGGAATCTATGAAAAAGACACCAGCAGTCGTAAATTATATACAAACTGTGTTCAATGATAAGTTCCGACACGTCAGGTCGGGAAGGTCTCCCAAAAAGAAAAAGGTCTTTGGAAAGAATCGGTAAAAATTTCTTTCAGGAAGAAATACCACCAATTAGGTATTATCACTGATCACGAGATACCATTAATTAGGCGTCATTGATAATGACTGATACGAACGGTCCTATTCAAACAGCAAAGGGGCCAATAAAATCGGAAAAAATCTGCAAAATGGGTAATTCACCGGGTGGATTATCAAACGTCTCATGGTCACATCATCACCGTATAGCAAGGAGGAATGGGAAAAGGCGAGACAAAACATTTAACATTTTCCCCGTCCTCCCAAATTGAGTCAACAACCGCAAGAACTTTTGTTTAAGGGAAAGGCATAGTCAGTGAAGTTAAGAATGATGAAAACAGTAAAAGTAAAGATGAACTGACCAAAGCGATTTATATTCACTGACGAGGTATTGGCCGGTTGGAATAGCAGCGTGCCAGACGGTTGCTCCCATTCTGAAACGGTGCCAAAGTCGTAACAAAAGACGAAAACGAAAAGTCAAGGCCATTATGCAAGCCCGAACGTACAGTGCCGTTTTTAATGTCAACGGCGGTCAGCTATCGTGAACCGCCCATTTACTTTCAAATTTTCAACTCTTATACTGCTCTGAAGGATCGTACTTTATACAGTACTGTGAATTAGAAAAAACCTTAATTTCATTAGTGAATTACAGTACATAATGTATTTTGGGTAATGTCGTCCAGAAAACCAGGAAACTTACTCTTTCTGTACAATCCCATATGGATAGAGCGAAGGTGGTGTGATTTAGGCAGGCACAGGGTGTTTCGATGGACAGGTGGTTAGCAGAAATGAATAACAGCTCGATAATGCGCTTCCGTTGCTAAGATAACCGGGCAGGCTTAATGCGGTATTGAATAGAAGCGGATATTCTCGAAAGAAATGACCGCAATTTATAGAGACAACGAGCAATTTGGCATGAGGAGACCTGATTATAACAGGTAAATAGTGCCATCTAATTTCTAAACAGAAGGTTCCCTAGATTAGAACTAAAAGTTAAGAGGGAGAATGACTAGCAATTGAACAAGCAGTCCGAGAAAACTGCGATAGAAAGGGGCCGTTCTAACCTTCATCCGTTTCTTTCTTAGCTAAACGAGCGTCCTCCAAAGAAAAACAATTATGTCCCTCATAGATCGTCAAACACAAATGTTATAATGGCGTATAACTTCAAAAAAAAAGGATTAGTCATCTTCAAGAGCCCTTGAAAAAGGAGGTCCAAGCGAGAGTTCTAACAAAGAGTGAACTTTATACATATGAAGTCTGGCAATTTGAGAATACTTTTCAGAAGAGGAACCAAATGGTTGAAGCGAAGCACTTCGGGGAGTTTGGAATCAAAAAATTTCTTGACATCATCAACTATGTAGGACAACAGACGAAGGTTAACAAATTAGACAGCAGAAGGAGGTGCAAGTCTTCAGCGTAGTTTCTCACACATCAATTTGACTTTCTGATAGTAATCGAATCAGCATTAATTAAATTCTTGTGATGATCCTATGTGCGAGTGTTTCTGGCTCACTTATAAAACCCCACATTACCGCTTGGCTTGCGGGCAGCCCCGAACCAACAAGGGCCCTAGTAGTTGTCATGGTCAAGGTATTTTAAACATAAATGCAAATAGTTCGAGGTCTTAGCAGAGCTTTGGACGCAGGCAAAAGAGAAACGACACCTCAAGAAACTTCAAGCTAGTTATCCATTACACTGCGAAACTCTGACAAAGAGCTCGTTAGGCTTTTATGGTCCAAAACATTGTAATTACCTGCATTGACCACATCTGGAAAAGGCTCGGCTTGTCCAAATCCGCTCTGAATCGAGCGGGTTCCTTAAAGGCCATTTATTGCGATACTGAGAGCCAATTAGTGATAGCGCAATCATAACACCATGGGGCTCTCCAAAGCCAGAGTCCACTGCCGATCATACGATGAAGATAAAACCTCATGGACGTATTCAGGTGATCCAGTGGGCAAAAGGAGCTTAATGTATATCGAAGACACCATTTAGGAAGCAAGCGAATATTAATAGAACTGCTAAGACGTGTTCAGCTACCATTTCAAATCGCATTGGTGTTAGACAGAATGCAAAAGAAAACCCGTCTGAATCACCCGTCAGTGAGAGCGATTCGCATGATTACTGTTATCATTATCCCCAAACTTGCTCGCAGCCCCAAAAACTTGTTTGAGGGCATTTCCAGATTATTTTTCTTTGATACGACTCTCTTTTCTAGTGGAGACTTAATGACGGTTCAACAAAAACCCCAAAGCCACATAACCAACACCTCGATCGAATCAAACTGGCTCTTCGATAGCTTTCTAAAAACTCGCTAATCAGCCGTCTCCTGCTTAAAGACAGAGTGTAGTGAATGGAAGCCACACCCTTGCTTAAAGGCACAGTTCACGATAATTCTGGGTACCCTTTTTAGGTAAAAAGGTGGAAGTATTGATGTAGAGGAGCACATCGGTGGCGAGGGAAGCGAGAAAAACCACCTACTTCGAGGCTTTTTAAAAGTAGTGGAAGTGGGGTTGTACGAGATCACCATGACGGTAATGGCATGTAAGGAATGTTGGGACGAGATTTAACTTGCTCCAATTGCTCAAGGAGATGACTACATCGAGCCGGAATTGTCCGAAACTGCCTTTTACTGTCGCC